>OZ035839.1:2834796-2882296 GCA_964034765.1 Knipowitschia caucasica
GTCCCCATGCTCTTGCTCCCGGTTTCCGTTTGTACTTGATGGATGTGTTATTTGTGGCATTTAGCGGTACAGAGTGCCTCTGGCCTTCCGTCGGTCACAAACGACCAACGGGCGGCGACGGTGGGCGGAGTGGATAGCCACTCTCGCTCTCTGCACAGAAGGACCAGAGGTTTCGAATCCCGTTGGACCAGGCGCCTTTCTGAGTGGGGGTTTCCCGCCCATGTCTGCGATAGGTTTCCTCCGGTGCTCCGGTTTCCCCTACCCACTTTAAAATATCTGTACAATAGGTCTGGCATGTGTCTGCCTCCTGTAACTGGCCCCGCTCCTCAAAAATCACAATTGGTACACGGCTTTGAGACTCCGATGTGCAGTGAAAAGGCGGTAATAGTAAATCCAGATATATAAACTAAATAAAACGACCCGATTGTGTATCGGCTACGATTGTTGTCTCGCGGTGGTATGTACTTTCGATTGTCTCTCGTATCTGAAACCAGGCCGTCATTTTGATGTGTCGACGACATATGTGAATTTACAAAAAACATATAATAACCATATCTTGACACTGTGTCTGTCCTGAAAAAAAAAAACCTGAAAAAACAGACGGAAATTGAGAATACACAATCCAGGTGGCTCGTAAAAGAATCCCGTCGCTGAGAGCGAGTTGATTGTCTACAATATTGCTGCGGTCCGGTCCGTTTTGTGGGTATTCGGCAAAGCGCATTGGCGCGCAAAAACTTCCCTCCAAGTAGGATCTGCCGCTTTGAGGTGCTCGGGTGGCTGGAATTGTCCCGTCTAGCATACAGTCGATGTTGTGTTTTTGCCTCAGCGCGGCCCCAAATTGTCCGGAGTCTGACCCATTTCGGGTCATTCCAGCAGCGCTCAGTGTCCAGCGATAATTCTGCCTTTCAAGCTGGTTATCCCATTTATATTCCGTGCGGAGGAGCCGCGGACCTGCCGAAAGACGGATGAAAACGCCGCTTTGTTGTAAAGAGAATTGAAATGAAAGTCCTGGTGGATCCCAGCAGGACCACGGGCACGCAGTGGACTGGGGTTTGGTCAATCTCTGGATCTCTTATGGCACTGTCCCCCGGGAGTCAGGATCTGAATTCTGGGAGGAAAAATGGGTCTATATAGGACCACCTGCGGGGTCAGGCTTTGTCCGCAGGGATCACGGCGCGATCTGGGTGAGCGCACAGGGACTGGCAGACAGAGAATGCACCTCACTCCCTGCTGACATTTGGGCTCGCTATTTCTCTTTCATTCAGGTTTTGTGTGGAGAAAAAGTGGGATCGGTGGAGTCAATTTGGAACATTCTGGAAGATGATGATAGAAGAACTTAATAAATATTAGTAATGTAGATATTAATAAATGTGGGACCTGGGGGGAAATTAAATAAAGAAGAAAAATGATCAATAGTATGATGGTAGAATGGTGGGTGGACAGTCCTGTGCAGGAGGGGGGAGGAAGGGGTGGGGGAGGGGCGGGGGGGGAGACACTTCAGAGTTTCTGAGAATGAATTGTTTTCGTCTCGGTGGGGCTGACTGGGCAAACCTTCCACATTTCAGAGAGAGAGCTAAACCAGACACTCAACGAACAGCCACTCGGCCGTTATTTGACCACCGCTGCGATGACTTCATGTACCTCATTTTAGTTTGTTTTTTTGCCGGTAGGCTAAAAGGAATGAGCAATCTAGTGAAACGGGGCGACACAAATAAAAAACTAAACTATGCCCACTTAGCAAAAATTATGAGATCATCTGCGGGTGGAGTCCGAGTAGTTAATTTATCTTAATCTGGACGCATTCCTGATGGCTTTCCCCTAAGCTACACAGAACGGTGTTTAAACCTGGCGATTTGGGCACATTATACATTTACATTAGACGTAAATAAGCCTGTCTCACATTTGTCAGAAAGACCTTCCGATATTTTGCTGCCAAGAGGTAAGGGTTACTGCAGGATGAGGTTATAAACTTCCTGGCCGCAGACGAAAAATACCAGCACTGCCCACATGTGATAACTTGCTTTAAATCCACTCAAACACAACACCATTCTTCAACCACAAAGCCGGAGCGTTTCTCTCATGTCGTGGTGTCCAGCTCCTTCTTCACAAACCCCCTCATCACTTCATCCGCTGTGGCCGAGCGGAGACAAAAGGACGGCGCACCAGCACACTGACGCTTTGTGCGCCCGGAGCTCTGGTTGCAGCAGAGATCCTTTTTTTCCCGACTCTCGAGTGTCTGACGAGGGGCCCACGCCTCCCCGCTTAAGACTGAAACAGCCTCTGGCGAAACGACTTCTGCAAGAGCCAAATTTCACCTTTTGTTCTGCTTCTGTCTGTGCGCCAACGATAATGAATGCACGTCGTATGTTCGCAGTCTCCTCGTGCGGCGGCCGTTTGTGGTGTTCCCACGCATGTGGCTCGAGGTCAACAGTGGGCGTTGTTTTTCTGAGTGTAAAGACGTAGATGTTGTCCATGAAGAGAAGCGCCCGTCGGATCCTGGATGGCTGGAGAACAGACAGAGTTTGGTGTTTTTGTGCAGTGAAATGCATAGATAGAGAGATGGATATAGAGAGATAGAGAGATAGAGAGAGCTGGGTATAGAGAGAGGAGAGCCGAGAGATGGAATAATATATATATAGACGAGAGAGAGCAGGGTATAGAGAGAGCGAGAGGAGAGCGAGCGAGAGAGATGGGTATCGAGAGAGAGAGGTTTAGAGAGATGGTATAACGAGAGAGATAGATAGAGATAATGGGTATAGAGTGAGAGAGAGAGAGCGAGATGGGGTACGAGAGAGAGAAAGATGGATATAGAGAGATAAGAGAGGATGGGTATAGACGTGAGAGCGAGAGAGAGATGGGTATAGAGAGAGAGAGAGAGAGAGAGAAGGGTATAGAGAGAGAGAGAGAGCGAGAGTGAGCGAGAGAGAGAGGGTATAAGAGTGAGAGAGAGAGAGAGTGATGGGTATAGAGAGAGAGAGAGAGCGAGAGTGAGAGAGCGAGAGATGGGTATAGGAGTGAGATAGAGAGAGATGGGTATCGAGAGAGCCGAGAGAGGAGAGATGGGTATAGAGAGCGAGAGAGAAGAGAGAGAGATGGGTATAGAGAGAGAGAGCGAGAGAGAGAGAGATGGGTATAGAGAGAGAGAGAGAGAGATGGGTATAGAGAGAGAGAGAGAGAGAGATATAGAGAGGCGGATAGAGAGAGAGAGAGAGAGAGAGATGGGTTATAGAGAGAGAGCGAGAGAGAGATGGGTATAGAGAGAGAGAGAGAGAGAGATGGTATAGAGAGAGAGAAGAGGAGAGAGAGTGGGGTATAGAGGAGAGAGAGGAGTGAGAGAGAGATGGGTATACGAGAGAGAGAGAGAGAGAGGATGGGTATAGATGAGGAGAGAGATGAGGAGAGAGATGGGTATGAGAGCGAGAGGAGAGAGTGGAGATGGGTATAGAGAGAGAGAGAGAGAGAGAGAGAGAGGGGTATGTGAGAGCAGATGAGCCGAGAGAGAGAGAGAGTGATGGGTTATAGAGATGAGCGGCGAGTGTGAGTAGAGATGTGATGGTATAGAGAGAGAGAGAGAGAGAGTAAGTAGATGGGTATAGAGAGAGAGCCAGATGAGAGATGGGTATAGAGAGAGAGAGAGAGCGGAGAGATGGGGTATAGAGAGAGAGATGTGAGAGATGTAGAGATGGGTATAGAGGAGAGAGAGAGCGAGAGAGAGCGATGGGTTACAGCAGAGAGAGAGAGCGAGCACCCCCCCCCCCCCACCCCCCCCCTCCCCCCCCCCCCCCCCCCCCCCCCCCCCCCCCCCCCCGGGGGTGTAGTTGTATGAGAGGAGAGAGAGTGATGGGTATAAGAGAGAGAGAGTAGATGATGGGTATAGAGAGTGCGAGAGAGAGAGATGGTATAGATAGATAGAGTGACGTGAACGAGAGATTGATATATACTTTCAGGTGCCGTAGGAGAACTCAGAGACTATAAATGTTTTATCTCTACTCATGTCCAAGCAGCAGAAAGGTGACATGACTTCAGAGATGCCGGTTGCGTCGTGTCCCAGAGTGGGGAAATTTCAGTGTTGCTTCACACTTAGTGACAGACAGTAGGAACTCTTTGAGTTGGTTACCCGTTGTGTTTCATTCACTCCCTAGTGTCTGTGCAACGGCACACATTGCAAACCCCCTCAACGCCATTTGAAAGGAATATTCATTGTTGTATGAGTTGTTTTTGATCTTGATGCCAATAAGTATAATGTTCTACAATGACAATACAATCTTCTGCAGAACCTTCAAGAACCCAACACCCACGGCCATGTCTCACCAACGCCCGTCTGCGGCGCCATGAGCAGCGGGTGTGTCCAGAGCGCTGCAGCCAATGACACAACCGGCTCTACTTTATAAGGACCAATACATAGTGAGGGTCCACAAAGCTGCAGGGCATTAGGACGAAACCAAACAGTACCAACCTCAGTCCAGAACGGGTCTGGGCCCAGGTCTAACCCACATCAGGCTGAGTTAGTGGAGGATTTCTGGATATGTGTGGCGTTGATGGTCCACTTCCATTTCGCCCCATAATGATTGTTGTGTGGTGTGTGTTTGTGTGTGTGTTTGTGTGCACGTGTGTGCGTGTCTCTGTGTGTGAGATACACACACACACACACCACACACAATCACACACGACACACACACACACACCCCCCCACCACACACACCCACACACGCCGCACACCCACACCCACAGACACACACACACAGCACCACACGCACACACCCACCAGACACACACACACCACACACACACACACACACACACCCACACAGACACACACCCACACACACACAGCCACACACACCCACACACGCACTTGCACACACACACACACCCACACACACACACACACACACGCACGCACACACACACACACACGCGACACACACACAACACACTCACGCCACCACCCACACCGACACACCACACACACCCACACAGACCACACACACCCATCACAGACCACTAGCACACACACCCCACACACACACGCACACCCAGCACAACACCCCCACCCACAACCAGACACACCACACCACACACACACCCACACAGACACACCACACACACACACCCCACACCCTCACACACACTCACACAACACACCACACACACCACCCACACCGCACACAGACACCACACACACACACACACTCACACACACACCACCACCCACACACACACACACACACACACACCACACACACACACACACACACACACACAGACACACACAGACACACACAGATCCAAACGGGTCCGCCTTCATTCCGTGTCAATAACATTCAAATCAGTTCTTGGGTAGAAAGCTGCGGCGAGAAGTTGTGAAAGGATGTGTTTGGTGCGAATGAGGTCTGCAGCGCGGCGAGCCCACGGCGTGATGGGAAGCCGTGTGTAGTGCGGGCGGCGGCGGCGGAGGAGGCGACATCGGGGGAAATGGAGCCGTGGCTGTGTTATGAGCGCTGAGAGGGATTCCAAATGTGATGTTGTGTGAATGGATGTCTCCGGTGACGAGAGGAACGCAAACTTATTTCACTTTTATTGAGAGTGATTCACAGCTCGGGCGGCGCACACAGACACATCATAAAATGCATCAGGTACAGGGGAAGTCTGAAGCGTCGCAAAGTCAATTTCCATAGAGATTTCACGGAATTTAAGAACTTTTTTGGGTGTCGACGTGTCTGTTTTTTGCTATTTGGGTCATGTTTTGAACAAACTATCATTCAGAATATAGTCATACGGCTCACACAATGCACAAATAAGAAATATTACTTGCCCTACAGAGGCAGACAGTCGATCCTTCTGAATTCAAAATACTCCAACAGCCCTGTTTCCACCAGCCCTACTTGGCCCTACTCTAGTGCAACAGTGGCTCAGTTGGTCTTTGAGCTTGAAGGTCGTGGGTTCGAGCCCACCACGATACCTTCTCCACCGACTCCCACTGACGCCGGTTGGTGTGTCCTCGTCCACTATCATTAAAATTAATGTGAATATATTCTATCTACAATTGAGGTGTTGAAACCAAGCTAATAATCATCCACAATGTCCACAGTTGGCCACTCTGTGTGAGGGTGTAGATGTCTTATCTCATGGGGCCATTCTGTGAGGGTAAAGGTTCTGTTCTGAAATAAATAAAACGCCTGCAGAGCAAACAAGCAGGACTTGGTTTTTGGTTTTTTACAGGCCTCCTTCACAGCTGAAAGACATCTCCCTGTTGCATGCAAGTGTTAAACTAACACCTTGTCTGTTGTGTGCTTCTGTCCAGATAACTGCAGTTGAACCTATTTTTAACAACACGTCACCCACTTTGCCTATAAGGGGCGCGGAAGTGATGTTTGCTGCTTGCCTTGATGTGTGTGTGTAAGCATCAAACTGAAATAAAGGGCCTTCTTCTTCTCTTCTCTTCCTGGTTGTGTTTCCGTGACCAGTGATGGGCAAGCTACTTGATTTGTGTAGTGAGCTAAGCTACAAGCTACTCTACAATAAATTCAGCTTCACTACACAGAAGCTACCACCCATACAAATGTAGCAAGCTAATTTACAAAATTCTGTCAAAAGTAGCTTGCTATATAGAAGCTATTTTCAATTAAACAAACTGCAGTTCATGCAATTTTATATTTTCCTGCATTTTTTTGCTCATTTCTTATTTTTTGCACAATTCTTGAGTGTTTTATCCATGCCAAATGTGACATGTAAATTTCTCCTGTGTGAGATTAATAAAGCTTATCTTCTTATTTGAGATAAACTGTCAGTCAGATAAAGGTTAAAATTTTGTAGATATTTATTGAACAATAGCCCAAAACACCAAAAACAATGAGCCATCACAAATTACTGTTTTTATAACAATATACATTATAACAAATGTGAATAAGTGCCATTATTGGCTGTATTTAAGAAAGAATGGCCTCTGAAATTGGGACAAAAAAAAGTTTACATATGAATTGTGCTAAGAACTGTCTCTTATCTATTTTTACTAAAACAATAGTAACAACCATCATACAACCTTATTATTCGTAAGTTACAGAGATTGATGAAAGGGAAATAGCTTCAAACAGTGAAAATAAATGTCTTCTAAATATTTGGTGTGAGGTGAGTGTGTGTGGGTTTATGTGTAGGGCCCACTCTCAACTTTTTTTCACAACAAGTGTTTGTTTACACGACACAAAAGAAGCTTTTCAAAATTTGAATCAGAAAGACGATTTCTCTTTGGACGGAAAATGTCGCTTCCGACACTAAATAGTCTTTCAGAGGCAGCACTTGAAGGGACTCCTGTGTTGTATTTGAGGAAAATCTTCTTCATCAATGGCAGGTTTTGGAAGGCACTGACTAGTTTGGTTTCAGATGAATGCAAGAACATGTCCACCTCGTTCTGAACTGTTGTACATTTCACAGATGGAAAGTATCCTGTTACTTCATCACCATTATCACTTGGGTCTTCAAGCTCCGTCTCCATGAAATTTGGAGCCAGGGTTTGTAGCTGGTTCACTTCCGCTTTTAGGTTTGAAACAACCTGTGTCTTCTTTTCAAAAGGGATATAGGTCAGCCTGAACATTGGATGAGCTGCAGAGGCTATGAGCAACCGGTGGTCTTGAAAAATATATTCAAATCTCTTTCTAACCCCACTGATGATGGCATTTATAAGTGGATTACAGTGATGTAGGTGGATCCCATGCTTCATCTGCTCCATCTTTTCAAGGAGAATTGAGATTGTTGGCACCAACACTCCTGTGTAGGCCATTTGGAAGACTGTAGGACATCAAGTGCTTTGGCAAGGGGCATCATCACCTGGTAGAGACACAAAAAATAAGAAAGTGTAAGTTAATTTTATTATTGTTGTGGTTATTATCATCATTATTAAAAATAGTAATAATAATAATAATAATAACCTGGAAGACTACAACTGTTATTGCATTTATGTTGACATGGAAACATTGCACATTTTTAGTTAATATCAAAATATATTCACCTGGACATACTCTTGTATGAAGGTTAGTTCTGTGGCTTTGAAGCGAGTCACCTGCAGCAACTCGCAGATTTCGTGGAGTTTATGTTCCTGTGTCTTTATACAAGAATTCAAACGCTCCATGGCATGGTAAGTTGAGTTCCACCGGGTTGAAACAGGGACTATTAGTTGGAAACCTAACTTTTCCTTAATGGTATCTGAAGCTTGAGTACTCCTATGCTGCTTGTTCCATAACGCCTGGCATTTGGAAAGAGTTTATCTTGATATTTTCTTAAAGGGCTCTGACTCCCTTAAGGCACATTCAATGTCTCTTGTAGCAACCAGATTGAGGGTGTGGCAAGCACATCGCTGGTGAGGTGGGAGACTATAATCTTCCTCTGACTCTGCTTCGTTCAGGATATCTGTGACATTGATGAAGACAGGTTGTTCCTCGTCCTCGTCATCTTCATCATCCTCTTCTCCACTGCCACCAATAGTTCTTTGAGCCTCCGCAAACAAACTGAATGCCTTTACAAAATTAGAACCATTATCAGTAGTTGTAACGGTCACCTTTTCTTTTACTTTGAAATGTTGGTGGATATCTTCAAGCATCTCTGCCAAAACATCATGTGTGTGCCGCCCTGCAAGCCTACGACAGGCTAATGCTCCAGAGCAAATGCCTAAGCTTTCTTCATCTATCCAGTGGATGGTCACGCCAAGAAAGCTTCTGTTGTTTGAGGACCATGCATCTGTTGTTGTGCATACATGGCTCTGTTTAGACAACATTTTGATCAGTGTGCTCTTCATCAATGAATAATGATCATCTAAAAGTCTCCCCAATGTCCGTCTTGATATTAACTGCTTAGAGGGTAGAATTTCACGGAAGAGTTCTATATATTCTGGCCTCTCCACAGTCCACAGTGGGTGCAATCCCTGAATCACAAAATTAAGAACTAATTCATTGAATCGTTCTTGACTTAGAGAGCGTGGACCACCCCTGAAATACTGGGACACACTGCCTTGTTTTGGCGCGTGTTCGTCTTCCTCAGGAGCACTCCTCTTCTTGGCTTGTTCACGCTCCCTCTCCATGCAAGCAAAGTTATTTGGGTGGACTCTCTAGAGAAGAAATCATGTATTAAATATTTGTATGGATGTGGCTGTGATTAAACATAATGTTCTAGTAGGCTACTACTGCATAGGGTCCATTCTAGTTAGCCGTTAACCTAGCTTGTTAATATTCCCTCTGCTGGTTAGCATGAGTTCTGATCTGAAAATCTGAAGTTCAATCATAAGTATCCCATTCTCCAACATCTTATCTACTTAATTATTGTTGTTAGCTGATTTAAGCTTAGTTAAACTTATTAATGCAAAATGGAAAACAATAGATTTACCTGAACGTGTGTTCGTATGTTTGTATTAGATGTCTTTGACGTCGACAGGAACTTGCTCTTGGGATTACAGAGTAGGCATCTAAAAACATATTTCTTTTCGCTCATCTCGACTAGAGTGACGTACTTTTGGAGGTATGGCCACGGTACAACACTTTGAGAGTCTTTATCATGGTCCTCCTCCACCGCGGCGGCTCCTGGGCTCTCTGCCATGCTTTTCTTCCCCCAGTAGCGCGCGCGCATGTGTGTGTGTGTGTGTGTTTGTGCGTACGTTCGTGTGTGTGTGTATGTGTGTGTGTGTGTGTGTATGTTCGGGTGTGTGTCGTTACGAAGCCCTGCGCATGCGCATCAGCATTCTGTCTTTCTATATGTTTGTTTTATGCTGCGGGAAAATGCTGTAATATTTGAACATCAGAGATGTCCGTGAGAAAATAGCTTTGGCGGACGCTACCGCGCTACTTGAGCAATAATATAGCTTAGCTACAGAAAAGTTACTAGGTTTTGTAAATAGTGACGCTACTGTCAAGCTACTGAAAAATGTAGTTAAGCTAGTAGCGACGCTACTTGTAGCGACGCTACTGCCCATCACTGTCCGTGACCCACCACCGACTCACAACAACACATTCCCGGGGGACATTCTTTGGTTCCAGCAGCACTTTGGCCAATCGTTGAAGGTTGGAACACTTTAGAACCAGCTTGACCTGGATTAGACCAGGACCAAGCAGATACTAAGGAAGTACCTGGCCCTGGTTGAACTGGGTAGTGCTGAGTAGAGCAGAGTTGGGCCAAGTGTGGCTGGTGGACCAGGCTATACTGATCGTTCTGCTTTCTCTGAGGCAAGGAGAGGCAAGCTAGAGAGAGTCGCACAGGGCATTCAAATCATAAAAAATCACAGTGCAAAAAGATTGAAGGTAAAATCTGAGTTTATCTTTCTAAGTCAGGTTTAGTCTGGGTAAAGCTGGGCTGCATTAAGGGCTATGTTTAACACGTGCTTGTGTGTGTGTAGAATATGACTCTGGGAGAAAACTGACACATGCAGATATAGAATTAAGCCAAACCTGGGTCTTTCTGAGTGGAGCTTCATGTTCTCACAGTGTCTGCGAAGGTTTCCTCCAGTTGCTCCGGTTTCTCCTATCACCAGAATCATATAAGGTGCACTCCTCCGGCTCTGCTCTGACCAATGCATCAAACTGGTTCTGCAGCTGCTGATTCTAACACAACTGGACCAAACACAATGAGGGCTTAAAACTGTATGTCGGGCTTAATAATATTTACTTTTATTATTACTTTAGCATTTCTGGGTTGAATTGTTGTGGTTTTTTTAAATGTTGTGATGAAATGAGTTTTAATGAAAGTTTTTCCTCTGAAGGATTCTCAGTAATATCTTCAGTAACATAATTAACCGCAACATTGATCCACAGCAAAGAAAATCTTTCAAAGAGTCTCATTGTTATGAATAAAACACTGTTTTACCCAAACATTCAGAAAATGTGTAATTGTGTGAAGCTACAGACTCATCACAGTGCGCTGGAAACAACAGAGAGTTCTAAGTATCTCTCCCTCTCTCTCTGGTCTCTCTTTGGTCTCTCTCTCTGGTCTCTCTCTGGTCTCTCTCTCTGGCCTCTCTCTGGTCTCTCTCTGGTCTCTCTCTGGTCTCTCTCTCTGGCCTCTCTCTCTGGTCTCTCTCTCTGGTCTCTCTCTCTGGTCTCTCTCTCTGGTCTCTCTCTCTCTCTGGTCTCTCTCTGGTCTCTCTCTCTGGTCTCTCTCTCTGGTCTCTCTCTCTGGTCTCTCTCTGGTCTCTCTCTGGTCTCTCTCTCTGGTCTCTCTCTCTGGTCTCTCTCTCTGGTCTCTCTCTCTGGTCTCTCTCTGGCCTCTCTCTCTGGTCTCTCTCTCTGGTCTCTCTCTCTGGTCTCTCTCTCTGGTCTCTCTCTCTGGTCTCTCTCTCTGGCCTCTCTCTCTGGTCTCTCTCTCTGGCCTCTCTCTGGTCTCTCTCTCTGGCCTCTCTCTCTGGTCTCTCTCTGGTCTCTCTCTCTGGTCTCTCTCTCTGGCCTCTCTCTCTGGTCTCTCTCTCTCTCTCTCTGGTCTCTCTCTCTCTGGCCTCTCTCTCTGGTCTCTCTCTCTGGCCTCTCTCTGGTCTCTCTCTCTGGCCTCTCTCTCTGGTCTCTCTCTCTGGTCTCTCTCTGGTCTCTCTCTGGTCTCTCTCTGGCCTCTCTCTGGTCTCTCTCTCTGGCCTCTCTCTCTGGTCTCTCTCTCTGGTCTCTCTCTGGTCTCTCTCTCTGGTCTCTCTCTCTGGCCTCTCTCTCTGGTCTCTCTCTCTGGCCTCTCTCTGGTCTCTCTCTCTGGCCTCTCTCTCTGGTCTCTCTCTCTGGTCTCTCTCTCTGGTCTCTCTCTCTGGTCTCTCTCTCTGGCCTCTCTCTCTCTTTCTCTGTCCCTGGTCTCGCTCTCTGGCCTCTCTCTCTGGTCTCTCTCTCTGGCCTCTCTCTGGTCTCTCTCTCTGGCCTCTCTCTCTGGTCTCTCTCTCTGGTCTCTCTCTCTGGTCTCTCTCTCTGGTCTCTCTCTCTCTGGTCTCTCTCTCTGGTCTCTCTCTCTGGCCTCTCTCTCTGGTCTCTCTCTCTGGCCTCTCTCTGGTCTCTCTCTCTGGCCTCTCTCTCTGGTCTCTCTCTCTGGCCTCTCTCTGGTCTCTCTCTCTGGTCTCTCTCTGGTCTCTCTCTCTGGTCTCTCTCTCTGGTCTCTCTCTCTGGCCTCTCTCTGGTCTCTCTCTGGTCTCTCTCTCTGGCCTCTCTCTGGTCTCTCTCTCTGGTCTCTCTCTCTGGCCTCTCTCTGGTCTCTCTCTCTGGCCTCTCTCTGGTCTCTCTCTGGTCTCTCTCTCTGGTCTCTCTTTCTGGCCTCTCTCTGGTCTCTCTCTGGTCTCTCTCTCTGGCCTCTCTCTGGTCTCTCTCTCTGGTCTCTCTCTCTGGCCTCTCTCTCTGGTCTCTCTCTCTGGTCTCTCTCTGGTCTCTCTCTCTGGTCTCTCTCTCTGGCCTCTCTCTCTGGTCTCTCTCTCTGGTCTCTCTCTCTGGTCTCTCTCTGGCCTCTCTCTTTCTCTGTCCCTGGTCTCTCTCTCTCTCTGGTCTCTCTCTCTGGTCTCTCTCTGGTCTCTCTCTCTGGTCTCTCTCTCTGGCCTCTCTCTGGTCTCTCTCTCTGGCCTCTCTCTCAGGTCTCTCTCTCTGGTCTCTCTCTGGTCTCTCTCTCTGGTCTCTCTCTCTGGTCTCTCTCTCTGGCCTCTCTCTGGTCTCTCTCTGGTCTCTCTCTCTGGTCTCTCTCTCTGGCCTATCTCTGGTCTCTCTCTCTGGCCTCTCTCTGGTCTCTCTCTGGTCTCTCTCTCTGGTCTCTCTCTCTGGCCTCTCTCTGGTCTCTCTCTGGTCTCTCTCTCTGGCCTCTCTCTGGTCTCTCTCTCTGGCCTCTCTCTGGTCTCTCTCTCTGGTCTCTCTCTCTGGTCTCTCTCTCTGGCCTCTCTCTCTGGTCTCTCTCTCTGGTCTCTCTCTGGTCTCTCTCTCTGGTCTCTCTCTCTGGCCTCTCTCTCTGGTCTCTCTCTCTGGTCTCTCTCTGGTCTCTCTCTCTGGCCTCTCTCTGGTCTCTCTCTCTGGTCTCTCTCTCTGGCCTCTCTCACTGGTCTCTCTCTCTGGTCTCTCTCTCTGGCCTCTCTCTCTGACCTCTCTCTCTGACCTCTCTCTCTCTCTCTCTCTCTGGCCCCTCTCTCTGACCTCTCTCTTTCTCTGTCCCTGGTCTCTCTCTCTCTCTCTCTCTCTCTCTCTCTCTCTCTGTCCTCTCAGAGTAATACTTTTAGTCTTCTCAGAATCACAATTATTTCCATTTTAATTAACAGGAAGTCAAAAACTTAGAATTTGCTTTGACTCTATCGGTAAAACTGAGTAAAACTGAGTAAAACTGAGTAAAACTGATGGAGAGAAGAATCAAAAATCGTTCCAACATTTCCCCTTCAGTCCAGCCTTTCTGTGCGTGACTTCAGAACGTATCAGTTTTCTCAAAGCTTGTTCGGACTCCGCGTGGACAGGAGTCAGCGGCTACACTTCCTCATCGCTGTGACGTGTGGCTCTCCCCTTTTTTCGGCATTTCCTGTCACATAAATAACACTGTATAATAATTAGTCAGGTCTGCAGGTTCCGAGGTCCTGCTCCGTCTCTCAGGCTGATTGAAAGTGTTGCAACAGGGCTCAGAATGTGGAGGATCCGGTGACGCCCCGGGCAGGAGTGGGTAAAGCGATCCCACCTTTTTGGGCCTCAGTGAACTTCAAAAGAACCGTGTGATCCGTGGCTAAAAAGAAACCTGAACACATTAAGAGAAAAAAGCAGGATAGAAAAAAAAGCTGACGTTTAGCTGAGATAAAGAGGCAATCAATTTGAACCTAAGGAGAAAAGAGGCCTTGATGAATTGCTTATTGAGTGGATAAACTGTGTATAGAGCTTAGGTAAATTTGCTGAAATGAAAAAACCAAGTGAGGCCATTGTCAACGTGTTCCCTGCACAATATAGCTCCATCTAAATAATATGCAAAACATGAAAATAGTTTGAAGGATGAATTAATATATCATACATCATACATAGTCTTGTGTTTCATTAAACTGGCCTGTAGGGGGCGCATGAGCAGAGGTGGGACAGTTTAGCTCTCATTGAAAACCATGTAAAGTCTGTTTTGGAGTCAAGGCTCTCCTCCTGTGCGGTGTACGGTTGTTGGAACAGTCTTAATCGGGGACACTCAATTCTAAGGAAGGACTAACAAATATTTCTCAAAAGAGTCTTGATTTTGGGCATTTTTGGAAAGAAAAACAGAAGAAATTGCTGCGTTTCATTGGGGTGGCCTGCAGGGGGCGCTTATCTGGGAAAGCCTTGATCCACCTCGCCCGAGGTGAGACCACAGTTGGAACATGAACAAACTCTGGTCTTTCTCTATTTGTGCGGTTGCTACAAGCGTACACTGCACAAAAAGATGGCATTTTGACAGCGCTTCTTCTTCTACTGTATCTCTGTGTATAAACCGCTTCTTCTTCTACTATATCTCCGTGTATAAACCCGGCAGACTGCAGCGCCAGGATACGTCACGTCCTGTCCCACGTTTGTTATTCGTGCCACTGCCCTGACGTCATATGAAACCCAAGAATACTCAACTTACAATGTGAACTAATATAAATCTAATTATATGTAAAGTGCTAAAGTCAGAACACCTGCCTGTGAAAGCCACATCCCGTCAGAAATAAACAGGGCATGGTCTGAATACAAACTAGGTCTAGACTTATTTGGATTCTTTTTAAGCACCAATCGGCATCAGTTGTTTCATGTTTTGAATGACTTCGGTTAAAGTCATCCGATGCTGATTCGGTGGTGATGGTTGATTGTTGTAATAATCCCACTGACATTGAATTAGCATCTTAATCAGGTGACATTTCAGAACAACCTTTACAAACAGGCTTGTGTTACCGCGGCCGACAAACCCGTTAGGAAGCGTGAACGTATCAGTCGTAAGCCACACCGTGATGTGACCCCGCAGCCGTCCGCCCCCGAGAACATAAGAACCGCCCTCGAAACAAGCTCCGGGCAGACGTTACAGGAGCTAACACGGCTCTCCACACTGCAAAAAATGATCAAATATGAGATAATTACTAGAATCGAGTTTTTTTTAACTTGACTTAAGTTCATTCTGACTGTCTTAAAATGAGATTTGCCAATGAGACAAGCAATTTTGACTTGATTCAAGAACTATTGCTTTATTTTCTCATTCCAAGAGAGAAATGTCTTGTATCTTTTTAAAACAAGACCATTTTTCTTGTTCCACTGGAAAATCTTGTTTTAAGGCAGTCAAAATGTGCTCAAATTTAGATACATTTAGCCAAATTTGAGCATTTTTTTGTCTTTAATTCTGTCATCTTTTGCAGTGCACGTCCATTTTCAACCGTGGTTATCTCCGTCATGGTCCTGTCCTCCGCATGAGACCCTCGGGACCCCCTCCCACCCCCCAGGCCTGAAGCTGCTCCACGTACTGCAGCTGAAGGTTCGTCTGATCTGCAAGAGACCTGGAAGTCTGGAATGATCCTGTGAATCTGTGTCCAATCCAACCCACTCCATTTACTCTGTTTATGGCTCATTTTATAAAACACGTTTCCAAAGCGCTGCACAGATAAAAGTGACACATTAAAATATAAAAGTCAGCCAGCTTTAAATAAAACAACAAAAATGAAATTGATGTTTTAATGCGACTGCAAAGTACTTCTTAATCTGCAACACTACGGAAGATTATTGCACAGTCCCATATTTATTTTTCAGTATGCAATATCTGTGTGTGTTGGATTTTTTCTTTTACCTAAGGACCTCTCTCTGGTCTCTCTCTGGTGTCTCTCTGGTCTCTCTCTGGTCTCTCTCTGGTCTCTCTCTGGTCTCTCTTTGGTCTCTCTCTGGCCTCTCTCTGGTCTCTCTCTCTGGTCTCTCTCTCTGGCCTCTCTCTGGTCTCTCTCTCTGGTCTCTCTCTGGTCTCTCTCTGGTCTCTCTCTGGTCTCTCTCTGGTCTCTCTCTGGTCTCTCTCTGGTCTCTCTCTGGTCTCTCTTTGGTCTCTCTCTGGTCTCTCTCTCTGGCCTCTCTCTGGTCTCTCTCTGGTCTCTCTCTCTGGTCTCTCTCTGGTCTCTCTCTCTGGTCTCTCTCTGGTCTCTCTCTCTGGTCTCTCTCTGGTCTCTCTCTGGTCCCTCTCTGGTCTCTCTCTGGTCTCTCTCTGGTCTCTCTCTCTGGTCTCTCTCTGGTCTCTCTCTGGTCTCTCTCTCTGGACTCTCTCTCTGGTCTCTCTCTGGTCTCTCTCTCTGGACTCTCTCTCTGGTCTCTCTCTGGTCTCTCTCTGGTCTCTCTCTCTGGTCTCTCTGTATTGTATTGTGTCCTTAATAAAGATGAATAATAATAATAATAATAACATTCTATACTGTGTTGTTTTTGTGTATTTACGATTGTGTTGCATTGAGAGGCCCTTGTATGTCTGTGTCTGGCAGAGTCTACGACATGCACAGTCGTAATGGGCAGAATCTCAATGAGACTCAGTCAAATCTTGGCATTTCGTCCCCGCCCCCTATGGACCAATGTATATCCTGTATATGTTTGTTATTATTGCACTGTATGAGTTTGAGGTTCTCTGATCTGAGAAATGGACAACTTTGTAAAGTCCTCCGAAACGACCGCTGTTGTGATTTAGGGCCTTGATCAAGTCCGGTTTTGTTCTACATCTATGACAGTTTCGCAGATGGACCACACATCTGAGACCCGAGGTTTTTAGTGAAGTTTCCCTTTTATTCCACATCAAACAGCAGGTGTGAGATCAGTGTGAGATCAGTGTGAGAGCGAAAGGTTCCTGCGGGTGCTAGCATACCGCTCTGACCGGACCGGGGTGTGAAGCCGGCGGCTAATGTGGCTAATCCTAAATCACTGCCTCGACTTGAAGCGGATCCGGTTACGTCCTTGCCACTGATGCCGCTCTAATGGGGCCTTTTGTTTGTCAGGATCTACATGTGCATGAGGTGCGGGTCAGAGCGGGTTCAAAGGGGCCACAGGCTTTAATGTCAACAACGCAGCTGTGTTTGCACAAATGTCGTCTGAAGTGAAGGACCACAGAGAGAGGGGCCGCCGTGAGGTCATTTCCATCTGCAGGACGCCGCCCAAAAACACACAACTCGGGTTAGACGTCTGCTGTGGAGCCATAGACTGTGTACGGATGGATGATGCTAACCGGTAGCTAGCCACCCCCTTCCGAGTAGCTCCCCAAAGGATTTAGATGTTACAGAGAATCCTTGACCATATTTCATGTTTGTTTTGGCTACACCTGCTACACATCGTTCGTTTTGTGCATTCAAGTTTATTTGTGTAGTACAGTTTCAAGACAGAAGGTTAACAAAAGAAAAGAAAGATGAAAATCAATAAATAATTCCCATAACCTAAAATTTAAAAAAAACAATATTGAATCTTTAGTGTCTCTGGTCTCTCTCTGGTCTCTCTCTGATCTCTCTGGTCTCTCTCTGGTCTCTCTCTGGTCTCTCTCTGGTCTCTCTCTGGTCTCTCTCTGGTCACTCTGATCTCTCTGGTCTCTCTCTGGTCTCTCTCTGGTCTCTCTCTGGTCTCTCTCTGGTCTCTCTCTGGTCTCTCTCTGGTCTCTCTCTGATCTCTCTGATCTCTCTCTCTGGTCTCTCTCTGGTCTCTCTCTGGTCTCTCTCTGGTCACTCTCTGGTCTCTCTCTGGTCTCTCTCTGGTCTCTCTCTGGTCTCTCTCTGGTCTCTCTCTGGTCACTCTCTGGTCTCTCTCTGGTCACTCTCTGGTCTCTCTCTGGTCTCTCTCTGGTCTCTCTCTGGTCTCTGTGGTCTCTCTGATCTCTCCGGTCTCTCTCTGGTCTCTCTCTGGTCTCTCTCTGGTCTCTCTCTGATCTCTCTCTGGTCTCTCTCTGATCTCTCTCTGGTCTCTCTCTGGTCTCTCTCTGGTCTCTCTCTGATCTCTCTCTGGTCTCTCTCTGGTCTCTCTCTGGTCTCTCTCTGGTCTCTCTCTGGTCTCTCTCTGGTCTCTCTCTGGTCTCTCTCTGGTCTCTCTCTGGTCTCTCTCTGGTCTCTCTCTGATCTCTCTCTGGTCTCTCTCTGATCTCTCTCTGGTCTCTCTCTGGTCTCTGTGGTCTCTCTGATCTCTCTGGTCTCTCTCTGGTCTCTCTCTGGTCTCTCTCTGGTCTCTCTCTGGTCTCTCTCTGGTCTCTCTCTGGTCTCTCTCTGATCTCTCTCTGGTCTCTCTCTGATCTCTCTCTGGTCTCTCTCTGGTCTCTCTCTGATCTTTCTGGTCTCTCTCTCTGGTCTCTCTCTCTCTGGTCTCTCTCTGATCTTTCTGGTCTCTCTCTGGTCTCTCTCTGATCTTTCTGGTCTCTCTCTCTGGTCTCTCTCTCTCTGGTCTCTCTCTGATCTTTCTGGTCTCTCTCTCTGGTCTCTCTCTCTCTGGTCTCTCTCTGGTCTCTCTCTGGTCTCTCTCTGATCTCTCTCTGGTCTCTCTCTGATCTCTCTCTGGTCTCTCTCTGATCTCTCTGATCTCTCTCTCTATTTAATCTCCTAAAACGTATGTAGTAAATTCACATTTGAGTTCCACCGTCTCGGAGGGCCCTGGAGAGAGATCCAGACACATTCTGTTTTTTCTCGTTTTCTTCCATGTGTGGTCGGCAACAGAATCACTCTCCATTTCATCCTCTCTGCCTTCCGACTGGACAGTGCCTTTGTGTCTGGCTCTTCTCTAACTTTACCTTTTAGATCCAGTCTGATGGACATTTGTCAACATCTGAGGACCCTTTAATGAACCAATGGCTCTGTGTTTGTGTCTGTGTTTGAACTGTTTGATTCTGTTTCGGCGAATCAACAACTTTGTATAGGTCTCCGAGATGACTAAGCCTGAATTTAACTTATGTCTGATGTTATATGTCCTTAAACCTTCTTGATATAATCCAGAAAGCCGTCCCAGTCTCCAACACTTATTACTGTGGGAAACCCAGGTCTTCTACAACATCGAAGAAACTGTATCTTGGGTTTCTGGGTGTTCTGGGTCTTCGTATCGTAGACATACAATATATAAGACCCAAATGTATCCAGTGTTTTATGTTTAAGGCTTAGAAGGTTCTCATAATAAAACAAAAGTGTGAAGAAGCCAGTATTACTTAATTGCTACATGGACGATAGACTTCTGCCCTCGTCACACTGACCACGCCCCCCGCTGTGCTGTGGTCTCTGGAGAAGTGAGCCCCAAGTGTGAGCCAAGGTATAGGCCCTCTTGTCTCTGTTGATGGTCCTTTTTTTGAATCAATACATATCATGCAATTAAGCAGTATTAGCCACTGCAAAAGATGACAGAATTAAAGACAAAAAAATGCTCAAATTTGGCTAAATGTATCTAAATATGAGCACATTTTGACTGCCTTAAAACAAGATTTGCCAGTGGAACAAGAAAAATTGTCTTGTTTTAAAAAGATACAAGATATTTCTCTCTTGGAATGAGAAAATAAAGCAATAGTTCTTGAATCAAGTCAGAATTGCTTGTCTCATTGGCAAATCTCATTTTAAGACAGTCAGAATGAACTTAAGTCAAGTAAAAAAAAACTCGATTCTAGCAATTATGATCTCATATTTGATCATTTTATGCAGTGTAAGAATATCTTTTCAACAAGTTCAGACCATGACATTAACTCTCATAGAATTGAAACTGAACCTGTCTAAGTCTAAAAAGTCCTTGAGAAAACCACTGACCTTGTTATGTCAGAATTACACCCTGTATTATTTCCTCCAACATGTAAGTTACTGCTCCGTCCGGGCGAGCCACCGGTGTGAGACCACGCAGAGAGGACTACAGCTCAAACCGCCTCATCAAAACCGGCCGACAGTTATTCAATGAGGGGACAGCCAGCGTCCGTAAAGATTTCACAGAGAGAGGCGGCCTTATAAATCCAAGCAAACACGCTCTAGGATGTCCACACGTCCAGGCTCGGATCAATAACGTCAAAGACACTGCAGCCAAAGCACAAGTGCAGAGCCCCAGGGAGAGAGAGAGACGGGGCCTGGAAGGGTCCGTGGGAAAGAGAGGAGCCACAGTCGCTTCAAAACACAAGCTATTGACCCCTGATCCGAGCTCAAAGACCAATCAGATGCTCTGCTAATGACCGCTTCCACCCGGACGCCATCGCACCCACCGGAGGAGCCCAGAGGAGCCCAGAGGAGAGCAGAGGAGAGCAGAGGAGCCCAGAAGAGCCCAGAGGAGAGCAGAGGAGCTGGGAAGGGTGAGCTGGTGTCGCCTGTTCTCTTGTTTTTCTCTTTGAGGCTCTTTGCATTTCATTAGTGTCTATGAACCACAGCAGCAGCACTCAGTCTGAACAGAAAGAGATGTGGCAAGGCAAGTTTATTTATATAGCACAATTCATACACAAGGCAATTCAAAGTGCTGAACAAAACAAGAAAGCATTAAAATCATAAATAATCACAGAACATTAAAAAGAAAGATAAAAATATAAAATCCCTCAGTTGTAGCACAGCTAAACAGAACTGTCTTTAACCTGGTTTTAAATATTGTCAGAGAGGAGGCCTGTCTCACATCTTCAGGAAGACTGTTCCAGATTTTAGCAGCATGAATCTGAAAAGCAGCCTCCCCATGTTTAGTTCTGACTCTGGGCACTAACAGGAGTCCAGTCCCTGTGCTCCTCAGAGTCCCAGCAGGAGTCCAGTCCCTGTGCTCCTCAGAGTCCCAGCAGGAGGCCAGTCCCTGTGCTCCTCAGAGTCCGGGCTGGTTCATATGGGACTAACATGTCACTAATATATTTTGGTGCGAGGCCATGGAGAGACTTGTAACAAGCAGAGCTGTTTTAAAGTCTATTCTCTGAGCCACAGGAAGCCAGTGCGGAGACCTGAGGACTGGACTAATGTGGTCGTACTTCCTGGTTCTAGTCAGGACTAATGTGGTCGTACTTCCTGGTTCTAGTCAGGACTAATGTGGTCGTACTTCTTGGTTCTAGTCAGGACTAATGTGGTCGTACTTCCTGGTTCTAGTCAGGACTAATGTGGTCGTACTTCCTGGTTCTAGTCAGGACTAATGTGGTCGAACTTCCTGGTTCTAGTCAGGACTAATGCGGTCGTACTTTCTGGTTCTAGTCAGGACTGGAGCTGCTGCATTTTGAATGTACTGCAGCTGTTTTACAGCCTGTTTGGACAGACCTGTGAGCAGGCCATTGCAGTAGTCTAACCTACTGGAGACAAATGCATGGATAAGAATCTCCAAGTCTGCTTTAGACACTATGTTTTTGATCCTGGCAATGTTTGATGTGAGAGTGAGTTTGGACATGTTTCAAACATGTGCAATAGAAGTCATCTCAGAGGACTTTACAAAGCTGTCGATTTGCCAAAACAGATCAGAGAAACACAGAATCAGTTCAGAAAGCAACAAAAAACTCCATCCATTTTCTTCCCCTTAATCCATTTCTGGGTCAGGGTGGTGGCAGTCAGAGCTGCTCGAGCAGCAACCCTCCTCCTCCCCATCACCGCCTCTTCAGTATCATGTCATGTCTTCGGCTCAGGTTCTTTGCCACCAGGGTCTGGACATACGTCATGCAGTTTTCCCGCCGGGGTCCAATCGCCAAAGCTTATCAACAAATATAATAGTCTCAATCAAAGTCTGCTGCTGTTTATTCATGCATCCTGACAGTAAATATAAATGTAAAGGTGCACTTTATTAATCCCCGTAGGGCAATTCCTCCTCTGCATTTGACCCAGAGCCTGATGCCCTAAGGCTTAGGTCAGGAGCAGTGGTCGCCGTAGTAACAGCGCCCGGGAACCCACATCCAGATGTTGATGCTCGGCTTGGTCAGGACCAGAGCTGGAGAATTTAACTTAGTGTGCATGTTTTTAGTGGTAAGGGGAAATGGAGCACCCGGAGGAAACCTTTGCTAATATCTAAAATCAGATTCTAATGCAATTTTCATCACGTGTCTTTCCAGATTGAAATAATATTCAAAATAATAATCATAATTATAGCTACGGTAAATTACTCGAGAAACTAGTTAATAATAGAAAGTTTATAATATTTAGGGTTCAGGTTAATTCTCTCGGTGATTGTCAGAGTTCCAAAGTATGATCCTGTCCCTTCATCAAACAAGCATCGGTCGAACCAGCACTTTGCATTCTAAGGAGATTTTATTTCTGTTTGTTGACCCGAAGTTGGCCGTGTGGTTGGCGCCCTCTCCGCTCTCAAAGCCGGCACCAAAAACACCCTTCATTAGCATTAAGTAGTATCAACAAAAGACCCCTGTGTGTTCTCGTTAGGACTGTGTTTTTTGAGTTAATTAAGACACAACAAGTTCTGAAGCCGCTCCCAGCGCCGCAGCCTGAGAATCATTTACATTCCAATCCTCCCAGAAGCAGGCGTTCTGGAGTGGTGCTTATGGCGGCGAGATCGAGAGACGCTTCCGGCTCTTCAGCGTCTGCGGCTCCATGTCTCCCAAAAATACAAAGCCATTACTCTCCATTTTCACGTTCAGAAGGACGTGAAGAGGCATCGAACTGTAGCGGTGTGTAGTCAGAGTGTGTGTGTCTGCATGGGTTACTTTACACTTGTGTTTCTGACAATGTTGGATCAGCGCCAGACAAAAGGCTTCACTGCAAAAAGGGTTGAAAAAGTGGGTCAAATTGGGCGAAATGTATTTAAAATAAAAGGGGCGACAGTAGCTCAGTTGGTAGAGCACTGGCCTTTGAGCCTGAAGGTTGTAGGTTCAAGCCCACCACGGGACCTTCTCCACCGACTCCCACTGATAACTGCTGTCATTGTGTCCTTGGGCAGGACACTTAACCCTGCATTGCCTGAAGCCCCCGCTGAAAAATCAAGGTTGTATTGTCACGGACAGAGCAGCCGTCCTCCTGTGGACTCACCCCCTGCAGAGGGTCAGTGAGGGGCTGGTGCTCTGACTGCCAGGGAAAGAAGATGGATGGATGGTATTTAAAATGTGTGTTACATTGTGGAGGTGTTTTGACAAAGTTGAAAATGAATTTGAGTGTTATTTTTGCTAGATGTGTTTGAAAGAAATTGTTTAGTTCTGTTTGGGTTGAACTCAAACTGGACCAAAGATAAAGGAGGTCGTTGGAAATGTGGACCGTGGCATTTTCTTTCAGGTATTTATGAATCAACTCTTACTACTTTCTAGGTTCAATGTTTCAAAAAAAATCAAATGATGGAGCTGCTTTCTGGAGACAATTTGCATTAAAATAATTACAGTAAAACGTGCCATTGAACCCACAACCTGGAGCTGCTGTGGTCGTTATCTTGGCGTCTTAATCAGTCATTTATGTCTATAGCAGTTCATACACTGTAAAAAATTATGAAAAAATTAGGTAATATTTGCTTGAATCTAGTGTTTTTTATCCTGATCTGACACATTCTGATAAAACTAGATTCTCCAACGGGACACAGTCGTTTCGTCTGATTTCAAGATCAGTTGCTTCATTTTCTCATTCCAAGGAAGCAATGTATTTGATTGAGTGTGATTTTCTAAGATGTAGGAGCACTAATTCGTTTTTGTGTTTTGTTTTTGTAAGCTTTAGTTTTAAAACCAAATGGTTGAGATACAGTTTCATGGTAAATGTGCCTAAATCTAAGTGAAATTTCAAATCCAAGCTCAAAGTAGAGAAAGTGACTCAAAAAGTGGGTCAAAATGTGCTCAGATTAAGACACTTTTACCCAAAATTCTGACTTATTTTCCATCTGTTTTTCGCAGTGCACAGAATTAAAACCAATCAAAAACACACTGTAAAACACGCACAAAGACGATACTTCTGCTTCAGCCCAAAACAGCATCAAAGACAGCCAGAGGTGATGTCACACCTTTGTCTCTGTGCACACAACATGAGCCTGTGTTTTTGAAGCTGGCACCTGTGTCTTCATTCACAAACATCACAGAGACAAAGGAAAGAGCCCGTCTCACATCAATAATATCCTCTTCCTGGGTTCTTTTTTTTTTTTATATCCGG
This sequence comes from Knipowitschia caucasica, assembly GCA_964034765.1. Taxonomy (NCBI): domain Eukaryota; kingdom Metazoa; phylum Chordata; class Actinopteri; order Gobiiformes; family Gobiidae; genus Knipowitschia; species Knipowitschia caucasica. Next base: position 2,858,708 of record OZ035839.1, read on the forward strand.
GCATTGACTAAACTTATTGTGACGATACGAGGGGATATTATATCTGAGGAGGTTCTTTGCGAGACGCTGCGTGGGCGAGAAAACTTCAGAAAGTCGAGGCAGTGAGAAGGAGACTGTTGCGTCGAGCCGTCGGTCTCACGGTTCATTCCAGCGTTTATTTTTAATGCACTTCATCGAGTAACAGTGAGAGGAGGTGGGAACAGAACATCCTCAAACTTGGACGTGTGGCTCTGCTCCTTCTTCTCGGTCCTCTCCTCGTCTTAATCCTTTCGCACGGAGCATTCTTGTCCCGCTCCCGGCCACGAGCCCAGCGTTATTTTTTAAAATGTGCCCAAAATAGACCCGTGGATGATGAAGGTGACATCTCCACAGAGAGAGAGGTTTGGCTGCAAAAAACGTTTCTTGTCTCTCCTGGTCTGCGGGAGCCTGACACGGAGCCGCAGTCACAGCCGATGAAGACAGAATCCATCACAAAACCATAATTCTGCGTCGGATAAAAGCCCATGAATTTTAAACAATTGGAAAAAGTGTATATATGTGGCCGGTCCTGGAGAAAGTCATTATTTATAGGCGAGAGGTGAAATGGGATTTCTGTGTAGTGTAAATACATCCATGCATACTGCCATTTGGAGAAACTGGACCTCGAAGCTCGGAGGACAAGCTAATGCCTCTGGAGCAGGCTCGGCCGTTTCCCATAAGTGGTCAGCCATCTTTGCACTTTTACTCCACATGTCGTCCAGAGAAGCACAGGACACAGAAGATACACGACACAGAAGATACACAACACAGAAGATACACAACACAGCGTTTGGTCCATCTTCTTTGGGATGTATTCACTGAAATTCAAGCTGACGTGAATGTATTGGACTAATAAAACCCTGTAGTTCTGCTTAAAAACAGTGACAGTGAAATGTTGGACCAGCGTGGACTAAACGCTGCAAGATGCTCGAAGAAAATAATCTCAAAAAAATCTAAAAAATAAGAAAAATAATCTAAAAAATTATAATCAAAAAATGTATAATTCGAAATATAATAATGTAAAATAAAAATAATAATCTAAAAATCTAAAATAATAATCTAATCTACAAATAATCTAAAAATAATAATCTAAAATATAAGAAAATAATCTAAAAAATAAGAACATGAATCTAAAAAAAAAAAATCTAAAGATTATAATTCAAAATATAATAATCAAAAATAAAATAATAATCAATCTAAAAATATTAATCAAAAATAAAAATAATAATCTAAAAATCTAAAATAATAATCTAATCTAAAAATAATCTAAAAAAAAAAAAATCTTAACCCATGCGTGAGATTGACTTGATTGACCCCAGAATGTCACCAGTTTCTATTATTTAGTGCAAAGTTTCCATCATATTCATAATTCTAAGTTAATATTTAGCATTGTGTTTATTCATGACTACGGATTACATTGTGAAGGTGTTTTCCCCAAGTTTTATATGAGTTTGAATGTCGTCTTTGTGGATAGGTCTGAAAGAAAGTGTTGCATTTCTTTGCCGTTGCCTATCTGCTCGTGTGGTGCAGGGATGGTGAAATGTTGGACCAGCGTGGATCAAATGCTGCAAATTGCTCAAAGAAAATAATCAAAAACCCATGTAGCATTTGTTCTTCATGGGCGACTGGGCGACAGTAGCTCAGTTGGTAGAGCACTGGTCACCTGCTCCCACCGATGTCTGCTGTCGTTGTGTCCCTGGGCAAGACACTTAACCCACATTGCCTGAGCCCCCGCTGAAAAACCAAGGCCATCTCGTCAATGCTCTGTGAGTTGTCGCCCAGAAGATGAGGATGGATGGATAAGTCGATATTCACATTCTCTGGTCTGCACCCAAACAATATCATAGTTCATTGTCTTCATAGTTCAAGTCTGTTTTCTCCAAAGTCTCTCGGTTTTCGTAGTAAACTCCTCCCCAACCTTGGACATGTGGCTCTGCTCCTTCTTCCCGTAGAGCGTCCGACAGCCTCGCCGCTCTACAGACCCTCCCCCCGTCTTAAACCTTCACATTGTGGATGTAGTTTCACCAGATTAAATATACGTTTATGTTCTTTTTTTGGTAAATATGTCTCAAAGAAAGTGTTCAGCGAATGCTTGGATTGGATTGAAGGGTCCAGGACACTCCACGTTCAACCACATTTATGGACATTGTCTCTGCTCCCAATGGACTAATGATGAATTCAACGGTTTTGTAGCGTCCTCGGAGATAGCTGCTGTTGTGATTTATGGTGAGTCAAAATTGAATTGAATTGAATTGAAGTCTACGGCTATTGCCTTTGGTAACAATCGTGTTGCTCCTTCAGTTTGGGAGGCCACAGAAGGCATCACTGATCTCGCTCTTCTTTCACCACACACTGAAGAAAACATTGTCCCAGTTTGTTTCGTTTGCTCCGGCGTGTGTTTTGCATCGCTGACACTTCCCCATCTCTCTGACAAAGACATCAGCAGCTGACAGTTTAACAAAACGGCTGCAAGAGAAAAGGAAGAATACATCAGCCAACGCAAACATTGACCCAACGCTGCAACTTGCAAATGAGTCACAAAAATCACCAATAGACTGACAGCCTCTAATCTCCTCATTTCACTGTCCCCACATCACACTCCTGCAGCACAGAGAGAAAGCCTTGCTCCCGTCTGATGAGAGTAATGGCTTTTCATGGCTGTGATTGGGCAGTCAATAGGGCGGCCTCTCGGAGAATGCTAAAGCTGTCTCTGTGTCACTTACATCTGTTCCTGTATGCGGATATGTCCCAAGGAGAAAGAGTTACGAGCCGCTGCAGGACCGGGAAAAAGTGTGAAACAAAACCCTCACTTTGAAATTTCTAACTAAACTCTTTGATTTCACGGAGAACTGTTGAATCCATGGTCGAGCAATGGAAAAGTATACACAACTGCAAACCAACCAAGACAGAAATGTCCGCCCAAAGTCACGAACAGAACAAGAACTGTTCCCTGCAGACTGTCCTGCCCAACCCGCCTGGAGCTGCTTCAGTCCTGCACTGGACCGGTCCACGTTCTGCAGCCGCTGCGTGGCCCTGGTCCACGTTCTGTAGCTTAGGTCCCGGATCTACAGCCTCAGTCCTCGTTCTACAGTCTGAGTCCTGGATCTACAGCCTCAGTCCTCGTTCTACAGTCTGAGTCCTGAATCTACAGCCTCAGTCCTCGTTCTACAGTCTGAGTCCTGAATCTACAGCCTCAGTCCTCGTTCTACAGTCTGAGTCCTGAATCTACAGCCTCAGTCCTCGTTCTACAGTCTGAGTCCTGGATCTACAGCCTCAGTCCTCGTTCTACAGTCTGAGTCCTGAATCTACAGCCTCAGTCCTCGTTCTACAGTCTGAGTCCTGAATCTACAGCCTCAGTCCTCGTTCTACAGTCTGAGTCCTGGATCTACAGCCTCAGTCCTCGTTCTTGACTACAGAGACAAGTGGGTAAAGTTTAATGCAAAATTTTTTCCAGATATCACCTCTGTCTTTGTGCAGGAAGCTCTCTCTATCTCTCTTTCTCTCCCTCTATATACTGTATATATATATATATATATATATATATATATATATATATATATAATCTCTCTCTTTGGTCTCTGCTCTCTCTGGTTTCTCTCTCGCTCTCTCTTTGGTCTCTCTCTAATCTATCTCTTTCTCTCCCTCTCTCTGCTCTCTCTCTCTGTCATCCCCACTCTCTCTGTCTTTGGTCCCTCTTTAATCTCTCTCTTTAGTCTCTCTTTAGTCTCTCTTTAGTCTCTCTCAGTCTCCCCCCCCCCCCCCCCCTCTCTCTCTCTCTCTCTCTCTCTCCAGGGGTGCCTCTAAGAATATTCTGAAGAGGCCTGTATAGGATTTCAGCGAGGAGCAGCTGAAAGCGAAGCCGAGGTCAGAGATCACAACAGTCTGAATAATCAATTAAACCCTAATTACAATAGCTGCACTTAGTTGTGAGTCCGCTGCTGATTGGACGAGACAAAGACGGAGGCAGGAAGCCGGGATTGAACCCAAAGTCGGCGTCTCGGGTTGTATTCTTTCGCCTCGAGTCGTTGCTGCCCACAATTTCCAAAACCTTTCTCCTTTATTTTACAGTTGAGAATTGGTTCTATTGTCAGGTGTCCCCCTTTGGGCTCGCGGCGCTGAGATCATGTTAAATATTAATTGCGTTCCTCGGGGGATCGTCTTTCAGGCTGAAATCAAATACAGCAAAGGACCCGGCGGCGACAACACTAAACTGTGCCTTTTCTCCGCCACCATTGTTTAGTCCCAGGCACTTAAAGAGGCCGATGCCAACGCCGCCACACAATAGATATGGCGGAAAGTGAGCCGGAGAAACTCAGAAATTCTCTCTTTTGTGTTGGACCGAAGGGCTTTCTCCTGACTCGGTGCGAAGAGTCCAGAGGGCAACTTACTCTCCGCAAACTTCACAACTTCACACTGAGGCAAGGCCGAAGTTTGGAGAAAGTTACACAATACGGCGCTGATAGAAGAGAATCTGCAGAGCTCTGAAATGTGTTTGGATTTACCGTTCCACAAAACTGGGAAAGCGAAAATCTCTCTCTCTCTCTCTTTCTAATCTTACTTAGATTAAGTAAGTCTCTCCCCAGTCTCCTTGGTCTCTCTCTCTCTCTCTCTTTCTAATCTTACTTAGATTAAGTAAGTCTCTCCCCAGTCTCCTTGGTCTCTCTCTCTCTCTCTCTTTCTAATCTTACTTAGATTAAGTAAGTCTCTCCCCAGTCTCCTTGGTCTCTCTCTCTCTCTCTCTCTCTCTTTGATCTCACTGAAATGTGTTTTGATCTGCCGTTCCACAACACTGCGAAACCAAAACCATCGTCCAAACGAGGTCTAAATGGGCTCTGACGTTCGGGCCTCTGACGTTTGGGCCTCTGACGTTCAGGGTTCTGACGTTCGGGCCTCTGACGTTCAGGGTTCTGAAGTTCGGGCCTCTGACGTTCAGGGTTCTGACGTTCGGGCCTCTGACGTTCGGGCCTCTGACGTTCGGGCCTCTGACGTTCGGGCCTCTGACGTTCGGGCCTCTGACGTTTGGAGTTCTGACTTTCGGGCCTCTGACGTTCGGGGTTCTGACGTTCGGGGTTCTGACGTTCGGGGTTCTGACGTTCGGGGTTCTGACGTTCGGGGTTCTGACGTTCGGGGTTCTGACGTTCGGGCCTCTGACGTTCGGGCCTCTGACGTTCAGGGTTCTGACGTTCGGGGTTCTGACGTTCGGGGTTCTCACGTTCGGGGTTCTCACGTTCGGGGTTCTGACGTTCGGGCCTCTGACGTTCGGGCCTCTGACGTTCAGGGTTCTGACGTTCGGGGTTCTGACGTTCAGGGTTCTGACGTTCGGGGTTCTGACGTTCGGGGTTCTCACGTTCGGGGTTCTCACGTTCGGGGTTCTCACGTTCGGGGCTCTGACGTTGTGCCAAATTGCTGTTGTGTCCTTAGGCAGGACACTTCACCCACACTAGAATGAGTCTGGTGTGTGTGTGAATGGTTGGTGGTGGTGGGAGGGGCCGATGGCACAGACTGGTTGTCTCGCTTCTGTCAGTGTGCCCCAGGGCAGCTGTGGCTACTGTAGTTTATCATTAATGTTTTTGAGTGAATGAATATTGTCCTGAATGAAACCAGTGCATTGTTTTTATCACTGTGTCGAGGAATCTTTTGGGAGAGTTTTGTTTTGAATGTTTCTCAATATATAAGTTGTTTCTTATGTTATGTTATGAATGTTTCTTAATATATATAATAAGGGGCGACAGTAGCTCAGTTGGTAGAGCATTGGCCTTTGAGCCTGAAGGTCATGGGTTCGAGCCCACCTCAAGACCTACTTCACAACTCCCACTGATGACTGCTGTCGTTGTGTCCTTGGGCAAGACACTTAACCCCACTTTGCCTGAAGCCCCCACTGAAAGATCTCAGCTCCTGTGGACTCACCGCCTGCAGGAGGATCAGTGAGGGGCTGGTGCTCTGTGTACTGGGTGCAGCTCTGACTGCCACCCCCCCGACCCAGAAATGGATTAAGGGGAAGAGGATGGATGGATGGATGGATGTTTCTCAATACTTTTTTACTGCATTTACTCTGATAAGTGTGTTACTAAAGTGGACGAGTGTGAAATTGGCCTTCAACTCGTATTCTCTGCTGGAAACTGGGAGATTAGTTTGAGCCTGAGTTGCCGAGACGAGATAATCTTTGACTTTCAAAACTGTGGACGGATAGAAATCGAGTTGCTGTAAATGACAAACTTTCAGCCAATTCCGAGCATGCTAATTAAAATATCGCTAGTTCCACTTTAAACAAGTGCCGTACGGTTTTAGAAACGGTTAGCGATAGCATTTGTTTCCCAAAGAAATGTATAATTGTTGACATTTCTCTCCCACTCCTCACACAGAGCGAGCTCTGGAGGTCCATGCCAGACCTATTGTACAGGTTTTTAGTGGTAGAGGAAACCGGAGCACCCGGTGGAAACCTGAGCAGACACGGGGAGAACATGCAAACTCCAGAAAGTCTTATTATAATAATAATGCATCGGTTTTACACAGCGCTTTTCTGGACACTCAAAGACGCTCCACATGTCATTATTCATTCTCTCCAAACACGGTGGTGATAAAATACTACTGTAGCCACAGCTGCCCTGGGGCACACTGACAGAAGCGAGGCAACCTGTCTGTGCCATCGGCCCCTCCCACCACCACCAACCACTCACACACACACCAGACTCATTCTAATGTGGGAGAAGTGTTTTGCCCAAGGACACGATCACAGTTTGGCACTTTACAGCCGCAGCCGCCCCACTGTGGCATCAAGTGTGTCCCAGAGGTTAAGTGTCTTGCCCAAAGACACAACGACAGCAGACAGTGGGAGTCGATGGTGAAGGTCGGGCTCGAACCAACGACCCTCTGGCTCAAAGGCCAATGCTCTACCAACTGAGCCACTGTCGCCCTCAGTTGGTAGAGCATTATTAAACAGTCAGTCAATCTCTTGTCCCTGGTTTATGTGAAACTGTATGAATTATGATCCTAAATATATTTCATTGAAGTTATGAAAGAGAAAAAAAAATCTTGATTAAAATGAAATCCACCAAAAACTAGATAATAATAGACTTTTATCCATCTCTCTCTCCCATTCTCTCTCTGTGTCTCTCTCTCTCTCTCTCTCTCTCTCTCTCTCTCTCTCTCTCTCTCTCTCTCTCTCTCTCTCTCTCTCTCTCTCTCTCTCTCTCTCTCTCTCTCTCTCTCTCTCTCTCTCTCTCCTCTGACCCCCCCCGGTCCACAGAGAGAACCTACATTAGCACTACACACGGCTGAACCTGCCCCGGCCTGCTCCCTGTAAGCCTGGGTAAAACCTGAGCTGTCCTGACCTTGTGCGGAACCACTCTCTCTCTCTCTCTCCCTTCTTAGCCGTCAACACCTTTCGCCTAAAGTCTGACGGACGATAAGGCGTGTTTCTGTTTCTGAGACACCAGACTGTTCCCGGTCAGGTCTGGACTTATGTCTAAACCTGCTTTCAATTCAGACTCAGCTGGTAATTGGGACACAGGGACTGGCCTCCTGCTGGGACTCTGAGGAGCACAGGGACTGGCCTCCTGCTGGGACTCTGAGGAGCACAGGGACTGGCCTCCTGCTGGGACTCTGAGGAGCACAGGGACTGGCCTCCTGCTGGGACTCTGAGGAGCACAGGGACTGGCCTCCTGCTGGGACTCGGAGGAGCACAGGGACTGGCCTCCTGCTGGGACTCTGAGGAGCACAGGGACTGGCCTCCTGCTGGGACTCTGAGGAGCACAGGGACTGGCCTCCTGCTGGGACTCTGAGGAGCACAGGAACTGGCCTCCTGTTGGGACTCTGAGGAGCACAGGGACTGGCCTCCTGCTGGGACTCTGAGGAGCACAGGAACTGGCCTCCTGTTGGGACTCTGAGGAGCACAGGGACTGGCCTCCTGCTGGGACTCTGAGGAGCACAGGGACTGGCCTCCTGCTGGGACTCGGAGGAGCACAGGGACTGGCCTCCTGCTGGGACTCGGAGGAGCACAGGGACTGGCCTCCTGCTGGGACTCTGAGGAGCACAGGGACTGGCCTCCTGCTGGGACTCTGAGGAGCACAGGGACTGGCCTCCTGCTGGGACTCTGAGGAGCACAGGAACTGGCCTCCTGTTGGGACTCTGAGGAGCACAGGGACTGGCCTCCTCCTGCTGGGACTCTGAGGAGCACAGGGACTGGCCTCCTGCTGGGACTCTGAGGAGCACAGGGACTGGCCTCCTGCTGGGACTCTGAGGAGCACAGGGACTGGCCTCCTGCTGGGACTCGGAGGAGCACAGGGACTGGCCTCCTGCTGGGACTCTGAGGAGCACAGGGACTGGCCTCCTGCTGGGGACCCTGAGGAGCACAGGGACTGGCCTTCTCCTGCTGGGACTCTGAGGAGCACAGGGACTGGCGTCCTGCTGGGACTCTGAGGAGCACAGGGACTGGCCTCCTGCTGGGACTCTGAGGAGCACAGGGACTGGTCTCCTGCTGGGACTCTGAGGAGCACAGGGACTGGTCTCCTGCTGGGACTCTGAGGAGCACAGGGACTGGCCTCCTGCTGGGACTCGGAGGAGCACAGGGACTGGCCTCCTGCTGGGACTCTGAGGAGCACAGGGACTGGCCTCCTGCTGGGACCCTGAGGAGCACAGGGACTGGCCTTCTCCTGCTGGGACTCTGAGGAGCACAGGGACTGGCCTCCTGCTGGGACTCTGAGGAGCACAGGGACTGGCCTCCTGCTGGGACTCTGAGGAGCACAGGGACTGGCCTCCTGCTGGGACTCTGAGGAGCACAGGGACTGGCCTCCTGCTGGGACTCTGAGGAGCACAGGGACTGGCCTCCTGCTGGTCCCAGGGTCAGGACTAGACAAGAGGAGGTAGCGTTTCAGATTCATGCAGCTAAACAGTCTTCCTTAAAATGTGAGACAGACTTCTTCTCTGACAATGTTCAAATCCAGGTTAAAAACAGTTTTGCTGAACCGAGGGATTTTATATTTACTCTTTTGAATGTATTGTGGGTATTAATGATTAATAATGCCTTATGAACTAATTGAACTCTCTGATTCTCTGATCTGTGTTTGCGAATCAACAGCTTTCTGTGTGCGTCCCAACCAGCAGGACACAACACACTCCCACTGTTAGCGTTCTGAAGCAGTGTGTAGGACGACAGGCCTCGATGAACTGGACCAAACCTCCCACAGACTCACGCGGCTCCGGAGGATTGTGAAACGCAAACGTCCAATGGATCCATACGGCCCATAAATCTGTCACCGCAGTTTTACGCCGTGGTTTTAACCTTGTGCATGACAGCGGCAGGAGCGCCTCGTCGGCGGGGCGCTCAATGGACCCACACTGCTGTAACAGGCTACACTCTGTTACATAGATAGATACTGTAGATCAGTGTCTCCCAAAGTGGGGTCCGCGGCCCCCTGGTGGGCCGCGAGGGTACTGCAGGAGGGCCGCGGGAGGTCATACAAAAAATAAAAAAATAATATAATTATTTAACGTTAAATTTATAATGTTTTGTTTGTAATATTAAAATATTTGTGTTCATTATTTGACTTGAATAATCCACTGTAATCATTTTTGTATTGCAATGTTTGTAGCAGAGGCTATTTCCCCAAAATAAAATAACCAGAAGAGCCTATTCTTAATGTTGTCTTCTTGGTTACTATTTTGGGGGGCCACGCAGACCCGTCAGATTTTTAAGGGGGCTTCGGTGTTACTGAGTTTGGGAATGGCTGCTGTAGATAGATAGATAGATAGATAGATAGATAGAAAACAATTACTAAAACAATCAATAGCTGCATGCACTGAAAAAAATGATAAAATATGAAGTAATAATCATTTGGGACAAACATACAAGAAATGGTCGGCACAGTGGCTGAGTGGTTAGCCCTCTCGCTTGCAAGAATCCCGGTCAGAAGAGGGGCTTTCTGAGTGGAGTTTGCATGTTCTCCCCATGTAGGTTTCCTCCAGGGGCTCCGGTTTCTAGTGGTAAGGGAAACCGGAGTCGACCTGGTTCCGATGTGTGGAGTGAGAGACAAATTCCCACAACATTTGTAAAGCACTTTGAAAGTTTGGTCTGTGAAAGGCGCTATATCAATAAAAATTACTTACTTTTAAGACTAGATATTTTTGCTTTGTCCCATTGGCCAATCTTGTTTTAAGGCTCAGTCAGAATGGGCTCAGAATAAAACACAATTAACCAAATTTTAGCAACTTTTGATTTATCGTTCCTTACTTTTTGCAGCGTCGACACAAACATGAATGTTGAATATCTCTGAAAACCATGTATTATCCCCCAAATAATATCTTAGTCTTTCCCTAATCTCCCCATGACGAGATGATCAGCGAGAGTCCATGTTGCAGACGCAGAGTGTAAAAGACTGCGATGGAGCAGGGAGTGGAATGACCCGTGACTGATGAGGCTCCTGCTGCAGCCTCGGATCAGACTCTGTCATTAGAAGTGTGCAGTCACGGCCCCGCGGCCCTCTCCCCACGGGCCATTTCACCGCTCGTCCGCCATTGTTTATTCAGTGGAAGGCTGGATGGAGGACGGCCTGTCAGAAAGTGAGTCTGTCTGCCATCCGAGCTCCAGCGCCGCATACCAAGCACACCTCCAGAAGACCTGCCCCCGCTGGAGGATTGAGACAACTCCGCGCTGTCGGTCACGCTCCGGGGCCCGCGGAGGAGGAGGTGGAGGTGGTAGCGGGCATGTCCGGGCCCCCAGGAAACACCAGGATGTCGGGGGCCAGACTGTTTTTTACCTGATACTGTTGAAAAGTGCAGCGCATTCTTCTTCGTCAGACTGTCACTGCGTCACACAGACCTCTCTCTGCAGATCCACTCTCCACTTAACAAGCAGATGTTAGAGTCCCCTATGGACCAGGACTGGACCAGGACTGGACCAGGACTAGACCAGGACTGGACCAGGACTGGACCAGGACTAGACCAGGACTGGACCAGGACTGGACCAGGACTAGACCAGGATTAGACCAGGACTGGACCAGGACTAGACCAGGACTGGACCAGGACTAGACCAGGACTAGACAAGGACTAGACCAGGACTAGACAAGGACTAGACCAGGACTAGACAAGGACTAGACCAGGACTAGACCAGGACTAGACCAGGACTAGACAAGGACTAGACCAGGACTAGACCAGGACTGGACCAGGACTAGACCAGGACTGGACCAGGACTGGACCAGGACTAGACAAGGACTAGACCAGGACTAGACCAGGACTAGACCAGGACTGGATCAGGACTGGACCAGGACTGGACCAGGACTAGACCAGGACTGGACCAGGACTAGACCAGGACTAGACAGGACTATAAGAGCCTCATGTCGACTAGATAGATTTAAGTTTCACATTTGACAAAGAGAGATAAGCAGGATTTTGTACTTCACCAGGAACTATAAGTATATGAATCTTCTCGTCAATAATGTCGACAGAAAGAGTAAGAGTGACAGGTATTTTTCCATGATTGTGTTTAAGTCCATAGACTGTAGATGAACAATGCTAACCCGCTAGCTCAACGAGGCCTCGTAGGGAAGAGAAGTTTTGCTCCAACTCGCTCTGGCTCCGATTGACTTGAAAAGTAAACTCCTGTGGCTCAGTAACTGTGAATGTGTCTCATTCACCATTTGGGCTTTGAAAATATGATGTTTGTGTGTGATCCTATTTTTGAGAAAAACTCATCTGAGCAGTTTTCTATTGGGCTTCTTTGAGCCGGTGGATTAGTAGTTTCTGTGCATTTCTCTGCTGTTCACATAAACACAACAGGAGCAGGAATGGATGCTACGTCCTCAGCTCTGGAGAAATATCTCCCTTGGAATAAGAAAATTAAGCAACTGTTTTTGAAATAAGAGTAAAAGGCTTTTTCCCGTTGGCAAATTCTTGATTCAAGACCATTTGTTTCAAACAATTATTATCTCATGTTTTATCATTGTTTAAAAACAGAAGAAAGTTATGAAGACCAAGAATTTACATGAGCAAAGTAAAAAAAGCTCCAAAACTAAAAGCCGTCAAATTGACTGCTCTGGGAGTTGCAGTCTTAATGTACAGTGCCTTGCGAAAGTATTCGGCCCCCCTTGAACCTTTCAACATTTTGCCACATTTCAGGCTTCAAACATAAAGATATAAAAATTTAGTTTTTTGTCAAGAATCAACAACAAGTGGGACACAATCGTGAAGTGGAACGAAATTTATTGGATAATTTTAACTTTTTTAACAAATAAAAAACTGAAAAGTAGGGCATGCAATATTATTCGGCCCCCTTGCGCTAATACTTTGTAGCGCCACCTTTTGCTGCAATTACAGCTGCAAGTCGTTTGGGGTATGTCTCTATCAGTTTTGCACATCGAGAGACTGGAATTCTTTCCCATTCTTCCTTGCAAAACAGCTCAGGCTCAGTGAGGTTGGATGGAGAGCGTTTGTGAACAGCAGTCTTCAGCTCTTTCCACAGATTCTGGATTGGATTCAGGTCTGGACTTTGACTTGGCCATTCTAACACCTGGATACGTCTATTTGTGAACCATTCCATTGTAGATTTGGCTTTATGTTTTGGATCATTGTCCTGTTGGAAGATAAATCTCCGTCCCAGTCTCAGGTCTTTTGCAGACTCCAACAGGTTTTCTTCCAGAATGGTCCTGTATTTGGCTCCATCCATCTTCCCATCAATTTTAGCCATCTTCCCTGTCCCTGCTGAAGAAAAGCAGGCCCAAAGCATGATGCTGCCACCACCATGTTTGACAGTGGGGATGGTGTGTTCAGGGTGATGAGCTGTGTTGCTTTTACGCCAAACATATCGTTTTGCATTGTGGCCAAAAAGTTCGATTTTAGTTTCATCTGACCAGAGCACCTTCTTCCACATGTTTGGTGTGTCTCCCAGGTGGCTTGTGGCAAACTTTAAACGAGACTTTTTATGGATATCTTTGAGAAATGGCTTTCTTCTTGCCACTCTTCCATAAAGGCCATATTTGTGCAGTGCACGACAGACTCTCCCACCTCAGCTGTAGTTATCTGCAGTTCATCCAGAGTGATCATGGGCCTCTTGGCTGCATCTCTGATCAGTCTTCTCCTTGTTTGAGATGAAAGTTTGGAGGGACGGCCGGGTCTTGGTAGATTTGCAGTGGTCTGATACTCCTTCCATTTCAATATAATTGCTTGCACAGTGCTCCTTGAGATGTTTAAAGCTTGGGAAATCTTTTTGTATCCAAATCCGGCTTTAAACTTCTCCACAACAGTATCTCGGACCTGCCTGGTGTGTTCCTTTGTCTTCATGGTTCTCTCTGCGCTTTAAACAGAACCCTGAGACTATCAAAGAGCAGGTGCATTTATACGGAGACTTGATTACACACAGATGCATTCTATTTATCATCATCAGTCATTTAGGACAACATTGGATCATTCAAAGATCCTCACTGAACTTCTGGACTGAGTTTGCTGCACTGAAAGTAAAGGGGCCGAATAATATTGCACGCCCCACTTTTCAGTTTTTTATTTGTTAAAAAAGTTTAAATTATCCAATACATTTCGTTCCACTTCACGATTGTGTCCCACTTATGGTTGATTCATGACAAAAAATTAAAATTTTATATCTTTATGTTTGAAGCCTGAAATGTGGCGAAAGGTTCAAGGGGGGCGAATACTTTCGCAAGGCACTGTAACTTGCAGCTGTACTGTCAAGATGCTGCGTTCAATAAGAACGCAGCATCTTGAAATGAGCTGCTCTTCTTTTCGCTGCAGAATCCAGCAGAGTGGAGTAAAGTCAGCGCTCGCAGTGTGGGTGCTTTAAACTCTGTCCGTGGGTTCAGGATCACAGCGCTGCGTCTGCAACAGATGCCGGCTCCGTTGTGTCTTTGGTGTGTGTTTGTGTGACTGTGGTGTGTGTTTGTGTGACTGTGGTGTGTGTTTGTGCGACTGTGGTGTGTGTTTGTGCGACTGTGGTGTGTGTTTGTGTTTTCTGAGCGCAGGACGCCGTGGGCGCTGCAGAGGTGACCTGCTGCCACACTGAAGAGGGCTGTGAAACACACACACACACACACACACACACACACACACACACACACACACACACACACACACACACACACACACACACACACAGGGCTCAGGAGCAGAGCAGGGGAAGGTGTGATGAGGACAGGCCCTTATAGACAATCTGTACAGACACAATTAAAGATAGATTAATACATAGATATACACACATATTGAGAGCGAGAGAGAGAGAGAAAGAGACAGAGAAAGAGGTGAATAAAGAGAGAGAGACAGAGAAAGAGAGAGAAAGAGGTGGATAAAGAGAGAGAGACAGAGAAAGAGAGAGAAAGAGGTGGATAAAGAGAGAGATTGATAGACAGATACTTTATCGATCCCCGTTGGAGAAACTCAGGTGTCAAAAAGCAGAAATCACAAACATGTGACAAAATCCACAGTATTATCCACATGTTCCATAATCACTCGTTCCTCTCTGTCTTCCACAGGTGTGTATGGTTGGCCTCTTTCACACCATCAGATTGTTGTACAGCCCTGAATAGCAGCAGTAGTTATTTTGGAAAGTTGTCGATTGGCCAACACAGATCAGAAAATCAAACACCGCTGTCCCTCGACCTCCCGCGTCTGCAAATCTATAAAACCCATAACATAACGATTGCGATTCACAAAAGATAGATTAAGATAATTAGTGTCTAACAAGAAGGACCAGAGAGGATCCAGGACACTGTATCCTTCTACATGTGTGGACCATCAACACTCTCCCTATGGACCAATACACACAGTATGTGCATGTGTCTTAAAGGTGCGGTAAGCGATTTTGTTAGCTTAGCCGTAACACCACCTGGAAACCACTCCCCCCTCCCCTCCCTCTCCACCAAACCCCGCCCCCTCCCCTCCCTCTCCACCAAACCAAACATCCAGCATTTTCTTTTCTTTGTCACAGGGAGAGTGAAGCCATTTAAAGGGCCCATATCACGGTTTTTGACTTTTCTCTGCTTTAAACATGATTACAATGCTATTTGGCCTCATACACAAGCCCACAGTAGTTTATTCATTGATTCTGTCAATCTTTTGTAAGAGAACAATCTGTCTCCTACCCCAGCGTGAGGCACAGAAACGCTCGGGTCCACTTCAGTGACGAAAACCACACTGATGACGCGCATGACCCCGTTTGCTTTGTATTTAAAATAGTTGTTAAATACTTTTGTCAAAACGGGGTAAACAATACACAATTGTTATGCTGTTTTTTGTCAAAAATAATAAAAATAAAAATAAATTAAAAGCCGGCGGGAGGTGATTGACGGATCAAAACAGCGAATCAGAGCGCACAGGCTCCGGCTCCCGAGTCCAGCGTCTGTGGTCTGGTCTCGCGGACACCACATAGAGCTGCTGTTTTTATGCTTTTGTCAGAAACTAAAAGTGTTTGGATCACGTCAACTTGAATGAAGTGTGTTATGGGTGTAAATATGTGATGCACTATTTGGCCCTAAGAGGAAGAAAGCGGCTCGACTTTTTTCATCTGTTCATCTCATGGATCTATTATAATACCGGTTCATCTGCGACACTTCACTGAGACTGTTCCAGAACTACAGGGACAATGGAACTGGACTTACTCAAAGGCTGATCTGGAAACACGTTATTCCTACGGTAAAAGACGTAACTCGGACCCCCTCGATCTGTAAGTAGTGACGCTAACTCGCTGTATACTTCTGTAAACTAAATAACTAGGGTCTGATTGTGCATCGAGGACATAGGGCTCGATGTGACGGATTGTCATTGTTGGAAAAAGTTTATTCTTATGTATGAAATGACTAAGTACAGGTGATAAACGACAAAAGCGTGATGCTACGTCAGCGTGCGGGCGGGGGGAGGCGGGTGAGGGCGGGGGGAGGCGGGTGAGGGCGGGGGGAGGCGGGTGAGCGTGGGGGAGGCGGGTGAGGGCGGGGGGAGGCGGGTGAGGGCGGGGGAGGCGGGCTCACAGGCAGAGGAGCAGACTCTTCTCTCACCTCTACACAAGAGATGGCTCTAATCTCACAAGCTTTGATTGTTGTGTGGTGTATCATACACATTAATATCACACATGTGCATAGGATTGAGTGTGAAACATGAAGAAAAGCGTGATATAGGACCTTTAAGGTTTTAGAAAATCCGATAACTCCGGAGCATTCACGAGAAACAGGAAGAGGGTGAAGGCGGTAAACACATCCCATTGGTTCGTTGAGAATGAACGAATTGCATTGGTCTATTTTTATTGGTCCGCTCAAAAATATTTTATTATTACATTTTGTAGACTATATGTGGTCAATTCCATTACTATTTGAAAACACATGATAACTTGATACTTTTAGGATTTATATTTTTAAAAATGCGTCTGGAAAACTTTAACTGTTGATTCTGGTTTTGTTAAGTCTCTGAGATGACGCTGTTGTGATTTAGGGCGATACAAGAATAATTTATATTGTAAATTGTAGTGAATATACTTGAAGGCAACAAGAACCTGCAGAAGAATCCTCTCAGAAACAGTCCCGTAGACTCATTATTTGCCCAAAGGAAGTATCTGTATCGTCTCACAGCGGGTTCTCAATCTGGGTCAGCTCCAGCGTACGCCATTCCCCGCACGGTTTATCTAAGGACGAGATGTTAGTGTTTGAACCGCTTTCCCCTCACCGCCCGCCCCTTCGCAGGAGTATTTGCTCGGGTAATTGGAGGGTTAATTTAAAATTTAAACAGAGGTCTTCACCCACATATGCACTTGAAACGGCAGAATGCAAATAGCACAACATGGACGCCAACACGCGGGCTCGGAATCCGCCTCATTAATGCCATGCCTGAGTTCGGCCAGAGTTCGCCAGTCGCCCTGGGCTTCGCAAAAACAGGCAAACACACATTTAATTAATCCATCATGAATTTTTCAAAATTACAGCCCTTTATGTGGGATTATTACTATTATTTAGGTTCGGTGGTTGTGGATGAATTATGGTGCGAAAAGCGGCACAGCTTGTATTCATTTTAATTAATCTCCAACTGCAGGGAGGTGGGAAATGGCTTCTTATCTTCTGCCAAGTGTGGACCACCTAGAGCAGGAGAGCAGCAGACGGCCAGAGTCAGGGCCTGGGTATGAGCAGGTGGAAGTCCCCAAACAGCTGATGATGCCGTGTGTACGACTTCACACTGATTTGAACTTAACAAATGAAGCAAACACCGGTCGTTTGATTAAGAGTTTTTCAATCTGAAGAGACCAAAGACAGACAATTAATACATTCAAATGATGTATTTATTTGGCATCTGCTGATCATCTGCTGCTGTAGATGGTCTCAGATCCCCCGGGGTCAAGCACTGGTGGTGGCTAGAGTATGGTGTGAATGGGGCGGGAGCCAGAGCAGGAGCCAGAGCAGGAACCAGAACAGGAGCCAGAGCAGGAGCCAGAGCAGAAACCAGAACAGGAGCCAGAGCAGGAGCCAGAGCAGGAGCCAGAGCAGAAACCAGAACAGGAGCCAGAGCAGGAGCCAGAGCAGGAGCCAGAGCAGGAGCCAGAGCAGGAGCCAGAGCAGAAACCAGAGCAGGAGCCAGAGCAGGAGCCAGAGCAGGAGCCAGAGCAGGAGCCCGAGCTGGAACCAGAGCAGGAGCCAGAGCAGGAGCCAGAGCAGAAACCAGAACAAGAGCCAGAGCAGGAGCCAGAGCAGGAGCCAGAGCTGGAACCAGAGCAGGAGCCAGAGCAGGAGCCAGAGCAGGAGCCAGAGCAGAAACCAGAGCAGGAGCCAGAGAAGGAGCCAGAGCAGGAGCCAGAGAAGGAGCCAGAGCAGGAGCCAGAGCAGGAGCCAGAGCATGAGCCAGAGCAGGAGCCAGAGCAGGAGCCAGAGCAGGAGCCAGAGCTGGAACCAGAGCAGGAGCCAGAGCAGGAGCCAGAGCAGGAGCCAGAGCAGAAACCAGAACAAGAGCCAGAGCAGGAGCCAGAGCAGGAGCCAGAGCAGGAGCCAGAGCAGAAACCAGAACAAGAGCCAGAGCAGGAGCCAGAGCAGGAGCCAGAGAAGGAGCCAGAGCAGGAGCCAGAGAAGGAGCCAGAGCAGGAGCCAGAGCAGGAGCCAGAGCTGGAACCAGAGCAGGAGCCAGAGCAGGAGCCAGAGCAGAAACCAGAACAAGAGCCAGAGCTGGAGCCAGAGCAGGAGCCAGAGCTGGAACCAGAGCAGGAGCCAGAGCAGGAGTCAGAGAAGGAGCCAGAGAAGGAGCCAGAGAAGGAGCCAGAGCAGGAGCCAGAGAAGGAGCCAGAGAAGGAGCCAGAGCAGGAGCCAGAGCAGGAGCCAGAGCTGGAACCAGAGCAGGAGCCAGAGCAGAAACCAGAGCAGGAGCCAGAGCAGGAGCCAGAGCTGGAACCAGAGCAGGAGCCAGAGCAGGAGCCAGAGCAGGAGCCAGAGCAGGAGCCAGAGCAGGAGCCAGAGCAGGAGCCAGAGCAGGAGCCAGAGCAGGAGCCAGAGCAGGAGCCTGAGCTGGACGGAGGTGGTGGGTGTTAAGAGCTTCAGGAAGTGGCCGCCTTTTAAACTGCCCGCTTTGCTGTCAGAGGGTTGGCAAGAGGCTGGCCGGGCTGGGTGATTGGTTGGCCTGGATGGGGGGAGTTGCACCCGGTCTTTCAGTCTGAATTTGCGCTTAAGCTTCATAACGGATTGTTTTGAGAGAGGCCGTCGTTGCCTGGTGTTGCATTATGAGAGATAAGGGCAACGGATGATGTCACATATAAGGCTTTTTAAGAATGGTCCCATGCAAAGGGTTTGGCCTCCCCATGGGCAGAAGAACACTGCAAAAAATGACAGTGAGGTCAGGCTCCTTTTGTGGCACCTGCCACAGCTGATCAGTGGCATGTACACAACAAATGGCGTTTACAACGGCATGTGGACAACAAGTGGCGTTTAAAACGGCATGTGGGGAATAAATGGCGTGTAAAGCGGCACGTGGACAACAAATAGCGTTTAAAACGGCATGTGGACAACAAGTGGCGTTTAAAACGACATGTGGACAACAAGTGGCGATTAAAACAGCATGTGGGGAATAAATGGAGTGTAAAGCGGCATGTGGGCAATAAATGGCGTGTAAAGTGGCATGTGGGCAATAAATGGCGTGTAAAGCGGCACGTGGACAACAAATGGCGTGTAAAGCGGCATGTGGGCAATAAATGGCGTTTAAAACGGCATGTGGGGAATAAATGGCGTTTAAAACGGCATGTGGGGAATAAATGGCGTTTAAAACGGCATGTGGGGAATAAATGGCGTTTAAAATGGCATGTGGGCAATAAATACAGTTGAAAGCAGCCTGTACAAAAGACATCAAGCAGCTTTAGTGGAGCTAGTGGTCCAGTGGCCCAGATGGAAAAGCACAAGTCTACGGTTTCGATGGTTGCTAGTTCAAATCCCCAGTGACTACCAATGACATTTGCTGATGTTGGGTCCTTGGGCATAACACTTCATGAAGAATGTCAGAAGTGCCATAAATTGTTTGAAAAATAATTAACTGTCTCTCATGCGGAAGATTTCTGGTTCAAATCCAGGACTGGTCGTTATTTATTTTTTGTCAGATTAAATACAAATTTAAAGGAAAAATCATTTTATTTCTCTCTCTTCTTTAATAAAACCACATCAGAATCATGGAACAATAAGAAAGAGCATTAATACATATATTTTTTTATAAAATAATGCAAAGTATAAGACACAGCTTAAACGGTCCAAGAACAGAAATGAAGATTTTAACAATATAGAGATGAAACCTCATGTTCCAATTACACAACTTTCTGCTTGTATTTTTCAATCCATCACTCTTCACCATCTCTGGTTGGCTCCATTCTTGATGAAATGTCCTAAAACAACAATAGAATCTTTCGGTTTTTTCTTTGCCGAAACACAAAAACCTCCCTGGGGAGGTGTTCCGGGCACGTCCCACCGGGAGGAGGCCCCGCGGAAGACCTAGGACATGCTGGAGGGACTATTTCTCTCAGCTGGCCTGGGAACGCCTTGGGGTCCCCCCGGACGAGCTGGAGGAAGTGTGTGTGGATAGGGAAGTCTGGGCGTCTCTGCTTAGACTGCTGCCCCCGCGACCCGGCAACGGATAAAGCGGAAGGAAATGGATGGATGGATGGACAAAATAAGTGGCGCAGTCATCAAACATTTGTCTATAGTGCGTAAGATTGGCAGATCAATTCAAACTACATTTTTCAAACAATTTATGGCACTTCAATCTCCATGAAGTGTTATGCCCAAGGACCCAACATCAGCAAATGTCATTGGTAGTCACTGGGGATTTGAACTAGTAACCATCAGCACTATAGTCCTGTGCTTTTCCATCTGAGCCACTGCACCATTATCTCTAACGCTGCTGCTTGTTGTCTTTTGTACAGGCTGCTTTCAACTGTATTTGTTTTACACGCCATGTATTCCCCACATGCCGTTTTAAACACTACTTGTTGTCCACATGCCGTTTTAAACGCCACTTGTTGTCCACATGCCGTTTTAAATGCCACTTGTTGTCCACATGCCGTTTTAAACGCCATTTGTAGTCCACATGCCGTTTTAAACGCCACTTGTTGTCCACATGCCGTTTTAAACGCCACTTGTTGTCCACATGCCGTTTTAAACGCCACTTGTTGTCCACATGCCGTTTTAAACGCCACTTGTTGTCCACATGCCGTTTTAAACGCCATTTGTAGTCCACATGCCGTTTTAAACGCCACTTGTTGTCCACATGCCGTTTTAAACGCCACTTGTTGTCTACATGCCGTTTTAAACGCCACTTGTTGTCCACATGCCGTTTTAAACGCCATTTATTGCCCACATGCCGTTTTAAACGCCACTTGTTGTCTACATGCCGTTTTAAACGCCACTTGTTGTCCACATGCCGTTTTAAACGCCATTTATTGCCCACATGCCGTTTTAAACGCCATTTGTTGTCCACATGCCGTTTTAAACGCCACTTGTTGTCCACATGCCGTTTTAAACGCCACTTGTTGTCCACGTGCCGTTTTAAACGCCATTTATTGCCCACATGCCGTTTTAAACGCCATTTGTTGTCCACATGCCGTTTTAACCGCCATTTGTTGATGTACATGCCACTGATCAGATGTGGCAGGTGCCGGTGCCACCAAAGGAGCCTGCCCTTTTCAAAAATGATCAACTCTGAGATAATTATTTCTTGAATTCAGTATTTAAATTTTAGTCCATTCTGATTGTGTTAAAACAAGATTCTCCAAATCATTCCAAAGAAGACATTTCTTTTTAAAACAACATCTTTTTTTTTTTTGTCCCATTGAGGAATCTTATTTTAAGGCAGAATGCGCTCAAGTTAAGTTGGGGTTGGGGGGGGTGTTGGTGGGTGGTGGGGGGGTGGTGTGTGGGGGGTGTGGGGGGGGTTGGTGTTTGGGTAGTTGGGGGTTGGGTGTGGGGGTGGTGGTGGGTGGGGGTGGGTGTTTGGTGATTCATTTGTGGGTGGGGGGGTGGTGGGGGGGGTGTTGTGGGGGTTGTGTGGGGGGGGTTTGGGGTTGGGGTTGTTGTTGTAGTGGTGAGTTGTGTGTGTTGGGTGGGGGGGTGTTTATTGGGTGTTAGGAATTTGGGGGGGTGGGGGGGGGTTGGGGGGTGGTGGGGGGGGTGGGTTGTGTTTGGTGGTTGTTGGTGTGGTGGGGTGGGGTGGGGGGTGGGGGTGTTGGGGTGGGGTGGGGTGGTGGGGGGTTGGGGGGGGGGGTGGGTGGGGTTGGTTGGTTGGTGGGTGGGTGGGGTGGGGGTTTGGGGGGGGGTGTGGGGGGGGGGGGGGGGGTGGTGGTGGGGGGAGGTGTAGGGTTGGGGGGGGGGGGGTGTGTTGTTGGTGGTGGGGGGTGTTGAGGTTTTGTGTGGTTGTTGGGGTTGTGGTGTGGGGTGGGGTTGGTGGGGGGGGTTGGGTGTGGTGGGTTGTGTTGGGAGGGGGGTGGGGGTTGGGGGGGGGGGGGGGGGGGGTGGTGTGTTTTTGGTGTGGGTGGGGTGGGGTGGGGGGGGGGGTGGGGGGGAGGGTGGGGGTGTTGGGGGGTGGGGGTGGGTGGGGGGGGGGTGGGGGGGGGTGTTGTTGTGGTGATTGGGGGGGTGGGGGGTGGGGGGGGGGGTGTGGGGGGGTGGGTTGGGGGGGGGTGGGTTGGGTGGGGGTGGTGGTGGGGGGTGGTTGTTGGGTTGTGGGTGGGGGGGTGGGGTGTGGGGGGGGTGGGGGGGGGGTGGTGTGGGGGTTGGGGGTGTGGTGGGTGGTGGGTGGTGTTGTGGGGTGGTTGGTGTTTTGGATTTGGGGTTTGGGGTGGTTGGGGTGGGGGGGGTGGTTGGGTGGTGTGTTTGGGGGTTGGGGGTGGGGGGGGGGGTTGGGGGTGTGGTGTTGGTGTTGTGGTTTTGGTGGGGGTGGTGGTGGGGGGGTGGGGGTGGGGGTTGGGTGGTGGTAGTTGGGGGGGGGGTGATTGTGGGTATTTTGGGGGGTTGGGGGGGGGGGGGTGGGGGGTTGGGGGGTTGGTGGGGTTTGGGGGGGGTTGTTGGGGGGTTGGTGGGTTGGGGGTGTGTGGGGGGGGTGGGTGGGTTGGGGTGGGTGGGGGTGGGGTGGGTGGGGGGGTTTGGGGGGGTGGGGGGTGGGGGGGTGGGGGGGGGGGGGTGGTAGAGGGGTGGGGTGGTGTGGGGGGTGGGGGGTGGGGGGGGGGGGGGTGTTGGTGGGGGGGTGGGGGTGGTGGGGGTGGGGGGGGTGGGGGGGGGGGGTGGGGGGGGGGGGGGTGGGGGGGGGGGGGGGTGGGGGGGGGTTGGGGTTGGGTGGGGGGGTTGTTGGTTTGTGTTTTGGTGTGGGGATTGGGGTGGGGGGTGTGGGGGGGTTGGGTGTGTGTTGTGGTGTGGGATGGTTAGGTTGGTGGTGGGGTGGGGGGGGTGGGTATGTGTTTGGGTTGGTGGGGGTTGGGGGGTGGTGGGGTTGTGGTGGGGTGGTGTTGGGGGTGGTTGGTGTTTGTGGTTTGTTTGTTTGTGGTTGGGGTGTTGGGGGGGGTGTTGGTTGGTGGGGGGTTTTGTTTGGGTGTGGTGGGGTGGGGGGGGGGGGGGGGGGTGGGTGGGGGGGGGGGTGGGGGGGGGGTTGTGTGGGGGGGGGTTGTGGGTGGGTTGTTTGTGGGGGTGGGGGGTGGGGGGGGGGGGTGGGTGGGTGGTTGGGTGGGTAGGGGGGTGGGGGGGGGTGGGGGGGGGGGGGGGTGGGTTGGTGGGTGGGGGGGTTTGGGGGTGGGGGGGTGGTGGGGGGGGGTGTGAGGGTGGGTGGGGGGGGGGGGTGGGGGGGGGGGTGGGGGGTGGGGGTGTTGGGGGGGGGGGGTTTGGGGGGGGTGGGGTGGGGGTTGGGTGTGGGGGGGGGGGGGTGTGGGGTGTGTGGTGGGGGGGGGGGGGTTGGTTGGGGGGGTGGGTGGGGTGGTTGGGGGGGGGTGGGGTGGTTTGGGGGGGGGGTGGGGGTGTGTGTGGGGTGTGGTTGGTTGGGGGGGGTGGGGGGGGTGGGGGGTGGGTGGTGGGTGGGGGGGGGGGTGGGGGGGGGGGTGGGGGTTGGGGGGTGTGGGTTGGGGGGGGGTTGGTGTGGGGTTGGGGGGGG
>OZ035839.1:2884796-2909796 GCA_964034765.1 Knipowitschia caucasica
GTGGGGTGGGTGGGGGGGGGGGGGTTGTGGGGTGGGTGGGGGGGGGGGGGGTGGGTGTTGTTGTTTGGTGTTGGGGGTTGTGGGGGGGTTGGGGTGTGTGGTTTTGGGTTGGTGGGGGGTGTGGGGGGGGGGGTGGTGGGGTGGGGGGGGGTGGGGGGTTGGGGGGGGGGGGGGGGGGTGGGGGGGTGGTGGGGGGGGGGGGTTTGGTGTGGTGGGGGGTGGGGGGGTGGGGGGTGGGGGGTTGGGGTGGTGTGGGGGGGGGGTGGGGGGGGGGGGGGGTGGATTGGGGGTTTTTTGGTGGGTGGGTGGGGGTGGGGTTGGGTTGTGTGGGGGTGGGGTGGGTGGGGGGTGGGGGTGGTGGGTGGTGGTTGGGTGTGTGTTGTTTTGTGGTTGGGTGTGGTGGTGGTGGGGTTGTTGGGGGTGTGGTGGTGGGGTGGTTGGGTTTGGGTGTTGTTGGTGTTTGGGTTTTGGGTTTGGGTGTTGGTGGGGGGTGGGGGTTTTGGGGTGGTGGTTGGTGGTGTGGTGTTGGTTGGGGGTGTTTGGGGGTGGTGGGGGGGGGGGGGGGGGGGGGGTGTGGGGGGGGGGGGGGGGGGGGGGGGGTTGGGGGTGGGGGGGGGGGGGGGGGGGGGGGGGGGGGGGGGGGGGTTGGGTGGGTGGTGGGGGGGGGGGTGGTGTGGGTGGGTGTGGTGGGGGGGTGGTGTGTTTTGGGGGTGTTGTTTTTGTGTTGTTGGGGTGGTGGTTTGTGGGGGGGGGGGGGGGGGTTGTGGGTTTTTTAGTGGGGTTGTGGGGGGGGTTGGGTGGTTGGGGGGGGGGGTGTGGGGGGGTTGGTTTTGGGGGGTTGGTGGGGGGGTGTGGTGTTTGGGTGTGGGTTGTTGGGTGTTGTGGGTGTGTTTGGGGGGGGTTTGGTTTTGTTGTTGGGGTTGGTTGTTTTTTGTTTTGGTTGGGTTGTTTGGGTTGTGATGGTTGTGGGTTGTTTGGGGTGGGGGAGGTGGTGGTGGTTGGGGGGGGGGGTGGGGGGGGTGTGGGTGGGGGGGGGGGGGGGGTGTGGTGGGGGGTGGGGGTTTGGGGGGGGGGTTGGGGGTGGGGGGGTTGGGGGTGTGTTTGTTGTTGGGTTTTTGTTGGTGTGGTGGGTTGTGGGGTGTGGGGGTTGTGTGTGGTTTGGGGGGTTTGTTGGTGATTGTGTGTAGTGGGTAGGTGGGGTTTTGGGGGTGTGGGTTTAGTGTGTGTTTTGTGGGTGTGTTTGTGGGTGTTTTAGGTGGGTTGTTGTTTGTTGTTTGGTGGGGTGTGTTTGGTGTTGGGTTGTGTTTGTTTGGTGTTGGGTTGTGTGGGGTGTGTGGTGGTTTGTTGTGTTGTGTGGTGTTTGTGTGGGTGTGGGTGGTGTGTGTGTGGTTGGTGGTTTTTGGTGGGGTTTTTTGGTGTGTGTGGTGTTGTTTGGTTGGGTGGGTTTGGGGGTGGGTGGGGTTGGGGGGTGGTGGGGGGATGGTGTGGTTATGTTGGGTGGGAAGGTGGGGGGGGGTGGGTGTTGGGTGGTTGGTTGGGTGGGGGTTGGTGGTTTGTGTTGGGAATGGGTGGTTTGGTTTAGGGGTGTGGGGGGTGTTGTGGGGTTTGGGGGAGTGAGTGTTTTTTTGGTTGGGTGGAGGGGGGTGGGGGTGGGTGGGGGTTGGGGGGGGGGTGGGTGGGTGGGGGTGGTGATGTGGGTTTAGGGGGGGGGTTGTGGGGGTTTTGGGGGTGTGGTGGTGGGGGGTTTGGGGGGGGTGTTTGGGGGGGGGGTGTTGGGGATTGTGGGGGTTGGGGGTTTGGTGGGGGTGGTGTTGTTTGGGGGGGGGGGGGGGGGTGGGTGGGGGGGGGGGGGGGTGGGTGGTAGTGGGGGGGGGTGTGGTGGGTGTGTGGGGTGGTGGGGGGTTGGGGGGGTGTGGTTTGGGGTGATTGGGTGATGGTGGTGTTGTGGTTTGTGTGGGGTTTGGTGGGTTGGGTGGTGGGTGGTGGGGGTGGGGGTGGGGGGTGGGGGGGTGGTGGTGGGGGTGTGTTTGGGGGTTGGGTGGGGGTGGTTTTGTGTGTTTTGTGGGGTTTTTTTATTTTTTTATTTTATTTTTGTGGTTGTATGTGTTTGTGTTGGTTGGGGGTGGGGGTGTTTAGGGGGGTGTGGGGGGGGGGGTTGTGGGTGGTGGGGGGGGGGTGTGGGGGGGTTGGGTTGGGTTGGGGTGGTGTTGGTTTGTGGGTGGGGGGGGTGGGGGTTGGTTTGTGGTTGGGGGTGGGTGTGGATTTGTTTGGGTGGGGGGGGGTGGTTTAGTGGTGTGGTGGTTGTGGGGTTATTGGAGGGGGTGGTGTGGGGGGGGGTTGGGTGGGGGGGGTAGGTTAGGTTGATTTTGTGATTTTTGTGTGGGGGGGGGTTGGGTGTGGGTGGTGGGTGGGGGTTGGGAGTGGTGGGTGTGGGTGTGGTGTTTGTTTGTGGGGATGGGGTGTGGTGATTTTGGTTTGGGGGGGGTGGTTGTTTGGGGGGATGGTTGATTTGTGGTGGTTTGGGTTTGGTTGGGGGTGATGGTTTTGGGGGGTGGGGGGGGGTTGGGTTGGGTGGTGGTGATAGGTGTTGGGTGGGGGTTTGTGGTGTTGTTGGGGTTTTTGTTGGGTTTGTTTTGGATTTTGGGAGTGGGATTTTGTTAGTGGTGGGGGGGGGGGGGTTTTTGGGTGTTTGGGTGTTTGGGTTTTTTTTGGTGAGGGTGTTTTTGTGGGGCTTTGTTTTGGGGGGGGTTTTTGTGTGGGGGGTGTGGGGAGTTGGGGGGGGTTTTGGTTTGGGTTTGTGGTGGGTATTGTGGGGGTGTGTAGGGGGGGGGGGTGTGTGGGGGGGGTTGGGGTGTTGGGGTGGGGGGGGGGTGGGGGTGGGTTGTGTGGGGGGGGGGGGGGGGGGTGTTGGGTTGGTGGTGGTTGTTTGGGTGGGGGGTGGTGTGGGGGTGTGGGGGGGGGGGGTATGTGTGGGGGTGTGAGGGGGGGTGGTGGGGGGTGTTTTGTGGGTTGTGGGTTGTGGGGGGTTGTGTTGTGGGTGGGGGTGGTTGGGTGGTGGTGTGGGGGTGTGGGGGGGGGGGGGGTGGTTGTGGGGGGGGGTGGTGGGGGGGGGGGTGGGGGTGGGGGGGTGTTGTGGGTGGGGGGGGGGGGTGGTGGTTAGTGGGGGGGGGGGGGGTGGGTGGGGGGGGGGGGTTGGTTGGGGGTGGGGGGGTTGGGTGGTTGGGTGGGGGTGTTGGGGGGTTTGGTGGTTTGGGGTGAGGGGGGGGGTGGTTGGGGGGGGTTTGGGGGGGGGTGGGGTTGTTGGTGGGTTGGGGGGGGTTGGGGGGGGGGGTGTTGTGTGGGGTGTGGGGGGTGGTGTGGTGTGGTGTGGTGGTGAGGTGAGTGGGTGGTGGGGGGTTGGGGTGGGTTGAGTTTGTGGGGTTGTTTTGGGTGGGGTGGTTGGTTGTGTGTGGGTGTGTGGATGGGTTGAGGGTTTTGTGTGGGGGTTGTGGGGGGGGTTTGAGTGGGGGGGTGTGGTGGGTGTGGGGTTTGTTTGTGTTGGTGGTGGGTTGGGGTGGGGTGGTGTTGTGTGTGGGGGGAGGGGTTTGTGAGATTGTTTGGTTTTTGTTTTGTTTGTTGTGATGTTTGGTGGTGGGGGGTGTGGGTGGAGGGGGTTGTTTTTTTTGGGAAGTGGGGGGGGGGTGTGGGGGTGGGGGTTGTGTGTGGGGGGGGGTTGGTTTGGTTGTTGGTTGTTTGGTTTTGGGGGTTGGGGTGTGTGGGTGGTTGGGGGGGGTGGGGTTGGTGTGGGGGGGGGGGGGGGGGGGTGGGGGTGGGGTTGTGGTGGGGGGGGTTGGGTGGTGGGGGTGGGGGTGTGGGGGGGGGGGGTGGGGGGGGTGAGATTGGTGTGGGGGGGTGGGGGTGGGGGGTGGGGGGGTGGTGTGTTGGGGGGGGGGGGTGGGGGTGGTTGATGGGGGGGTTTGTGGGGGGGGGTGTGGGGGGGGGTGGGGGGTGGGTTGGTTGGGGGGGGGGGTGGGTGGTGTGGGGTGTGTTGTTGGGGGTTGGGGGGGGGGTGTGGGTGGGGATGTGTGGGGGGGGGGGTGGTGGGGGGGTGGGGGGGTGGGGGGGTGTGGGGGTGGTGGGTGTGTGGTGTGGGGTGGGGGGTGGGGTTTGGTGTGTTTGGGGTGGGTGGGGGGGGGGGGTGGGGGTGGTGGGGTGGGGGGGGGGTTGTTTTTGGGGGGTGTTGGGGTTGGGGTGGTGTGTGTGGTGTGTTATGGTGGGGGGGGGGGGGGGGGTTGGGGTGTTGGGGTTGGTGTGGGGTGTTGGGAGTTTGGTTGTTGGGGGTGGGGGGGTTGGTTGGGGGGGGGGTGGGTGGTGGGGGGGGGGGGTGGGTGGTGTGGTGTGGGTGGGGTTGGTGTGTGTGGTGTGGGGTGGTTGTTTGGGTTTGGGTGGTGGTGGGGGGGGTGGGGGTTGGTGGGTTGGGGTGGTGGGTTGGGGGGGTGGGGGGTTGTGGGTGGGGTGGTGGGGGGGGGGGTGGGTGGGGGTGGGGGTTGATTGGGTGGTGGGGGGTTTGTGGTGGGGGGGGGGGGGGGGGTGGGGTGGTTGGGGGGTGGGGGGGGTGTTGGTGTGGTGGGGGTGGTGTGGTGGGGGGTGGGTGGTGGGTTTGGTGGGGGTGGGTTGGGGGGGGGGGGGGGGGGGGGTTGGGGTTTGGGTGTTGGGGGTGATGGGGGGGGTGGTGGGGGGTGGGGGGGTGGGTGGGGTGTGTTGTGGGGTTGGGGTGGTGGGGGGGGGGGGGGTTGTGGTGGTGTGGGGGTGGGTGGGGGTTTTGTTTTTGGGGGGGGGGGGGGGGTTGGGGGTGTTGTGTGTGTTGTGGGGTGTTTTTTGGGGTTTGTTGTGGGGGGGTGGGGGGGGGGTGTGGTGGTGGGGGGGGGTGGGTGGTTTGTTGGTTGGTGTGGGTGGAGGGTGGGGTGGGGTTGGGGGGTGGGGGGGGGTGTGGGGGGGGGTTGGGGGGGGGTGGGTGGTTGGTTTTGGGGGGGGGGGGGGGGGGGGGGGGGGGGTGGGTGGGGGGGGGTGGGGTTGTGTGGGGGGGGTGGGGGGGGGGGGGGGGGGGGGTTGTGTGGTGTGGGTGGGGGGGGGGTGGGTGTTGTGGGGGTGGTTGTGGGGGGGTTGGGTGTGGTTGGTGTTGGGGGGGGGTGGGGTGGGGTTGGGGGGGGGGTGGGGTTGTTGGGGTTGTGGGGGGTGGGGGGGGTGGGGTTGGGGGGGGGGGGGGGGGGGGTGGTGTGTTTGGGGTGTGGGGTGGGTGGGGTGGGGGGGGTTGGGGGTGGGGGGGGTTGTGTGGGGGTTGGGGGTGGTGGGGGGGGGGGGGTGGGGGGGGGGGTTGGTGTGGTGTTTTGGGTGGGGGGGGGGTGGGGGGGGGGGGTGGGTGGGGGGGGGGGGGTGGGGGTGGGGGGGTGGGGTTTGGGTGGGGGGGGTGTGGGTGGGGGGGTGTGGGTTGGGGTGGTGGGGTGTGGGTTGGGGGGGGTGGTGTGGGGGGGTTTGGGGGGTGGGGGGTTTGGTTGGGGTTTGTGTGTGGGTGGGATGTGGGGTGTTGTGGTTGTTTGGGGGGGGGTTGGGGTGGTGGGGGGGGTGGTGGGGGGGGTGTGTTGGGGGGTGTGTGGGGGTTGGGGGTGGTGTGTTGGTGTTGTGGGGGGTTTTGGGGGGTGGGGTGGGGGGGTTTGGGGGGTGGGGTTGGGTTGGGTTGTGGTGGGGGTGTTGTGGGGGGTTTGTGTGGGGTGGGGGGGGGTGGGGGGTTGGGGGGGGGGTGGTGGGGGTGGGGGGGGGTTGGTGTGGGGTGGGGTGGGGTGGGGGGGTTGGGGGGGGGGTTGGGGGGTGTTGGGGTGGGGTGGGGGTGTGGGTGGGGGTGGTGGGGGGTGGGGGGGGGGTGTTGTGTGGGGTGGTTTGGGGGGGTGGGGGGGGGTTGGGGGTGGTTGGTGGGGGGGGTTGGGGGGGTTGGTGGGGGGGGTGGGGGGGGGGGGGGGTGGGGGGGGGGGGGGGGGTTGGGTGGGTGGGGGTGGTTGTTTGTGTTTTGTGGTTGTGGGGGGGGGGGGTGGGGGGGGGTGGTGGGGTGTGGTGTTGGTGGGTGGGGGGGGGTTGTTGGTTGGGTGGGGGGTGGGTTGTGGGTGGTGTGGTTGTTGGGGTGGTTTGGGGTTGGGGTGTGGTTGGTGGGGGGTTGGGGGTGTTGGTGGGGTAGTTTGGGTTTGTGGTTTGGGTGTTTGGGGGGGGGGTGTGGGTTGGGGGGGGGTTTGGTGTGGGTGGTGGGTGGGGGGGGGGGGGGTGGGGGTTTTGGGGGGGGGGTGGGGGGGGGTGTGTTTTGGTGGGGGGGGGGTTGTGGGGGGGTTGGGTTGGGGGGGGTGGGGGGGGGGGGGGTGGGGGGTGGGTTGGTGGGTGGGGGGGGGGGGGTGGGGGGGGGGGGGGGGTGTTGGGGGGAGGGGTTGGGGGTGGGGGGGGGGGGGGTGGGGTGGGGTGTGTGGGGGGGTGGGGGGGGGGGGGTGGGGGTGGGGTGGGGGGGTGGGGGTTTTGGGGTTTGGGGGGGGTGGGGGGGGGGTTGGTGTTGGGGGGGGGGGGGGTGTGGGGTGGTGGGTGGTGGGGGGGGGGGGTTGTTGGGGGGGGTGGGGGGGTGGGGTGGGTGGGGGGGGTTGGGGTGGGTTGGGGGGGGGTGGGGTGGTTTGGGTGTGTGGTTGGGGGGGGGTGGGGGTGGGGTGGGTGGTGGGTGGGGGGGGGGTGGGGGGGGGGGGGTGGGGGGGGGTGGGGGGTTGGGGGTGGGGGGGGGGGGGGGTGGGTGGGGGTGTTGGGGGGGGGGGTGGGGGGGGGGGGGGGGGGGGGGGGGGGGGGTGGGGGGGGGGGGTGGGGGGGGGGGGTGGGGGGGGGGGGGGGGGGGTGGTGGGTGGGGGGTGGGGGGGGTGTGGGGGGGGGGGGGGGGGGGGGGGGGGGGGGGGGGGGGGGGGGGGGGGGGGGGGGGGGGGGGGGGGGGGGGGGGGGGGGTTGGGGGGGGGGGGGTGGGGGGGGGGGGGGGGGGGGGGGGTGGGGGGGGGGGGGGGGTGGGGGGGGGGGGGGGTGGGGGGGGGGGGGGTGGGGGGGGGGGGGGGTGGGGGGGGGGGTGGGGGTGGGGGGGGGGGGGGGTGGGGGGGGGGGGGGGTGGGGGGGGGGGGGTGGGGGGGGGGGTGGGGGGGGGGGGGGGTGGGGGGGGGGGGGGGGGGTGTGGGGGGGGGGGGGTGGTGGGGGGGGGGTGGGGGGGTGGGGTGGGGGGGGGGGGGGGGGTGTGGTGGGTGGGTGGGGGGGTGGGGGGGGGTGGGGGGGGGGGGGGGGGGAGTTGGGGGGTTTGTGGGGGGGGGTTGTGTGTGGGGGTGGGTTGGTGGGGGGGGGGGGGTGTGTGGGGGGGTTGGGGGGTGGTGTGGGTGGGGGGTGGGGGGGTTGTGGTGTTGTGGTTGGGTTGTTTGGGGTGGGGGTGGGTGGGGGTGTTGGGGGGGGTGTTGGGGGGGGGGGGGGGGGTTTGTGTGGTGTGTGTTGGTGGGGGGGGGTGGGGGGGGGGTTTGGGGGGGGGGGGGGGTGGGGGGGGGGGGGGGGGGGTGGGGGGGGTGGGGGGGGTGTGGGGGGGGGGGTGGTGGTGGGGGGGGGGGGGGGTGGGGGGGTGTGGGGGGGGTGGGGGGGGGGGGGGGGGGGGGTGGGTGGGGTGTTGGGTGGGTGGTGTGTGGGTTGGGTGGTGGGGTTGGGGGGGGTGTGGGGGGGGGGGGGGGGGGGGGGGGGTGGGGTGGGGGGGGTTTGGTTGTGGTTTTGTTTTGTTTTTGGTTGTTTTTTGGGTGTTTGTGTGTTGTTTTGGTTGTTTTTTTGGATTTGTTGTTTTTGTGTTTGGTTTGTTGTTTTTTTGTGGTTGGTTTTTTGTTGGTTTTTTGGGTTTGTTGTTTTTGTTGGGTTTTTTTGTGGTTATTTGTGTGGGTGGGGGGGGGGGGGGGTTTTTTGTATGGGTTTGTGTGTTTGGTGGTTGTTGGTTTTTGGGGTGTGGTTTGGGTTGTGTTGGTTGTGGTGTTTGGGGGGGGGGGTTTGTTGGGGGGGGGGGGTTTGGTTGGGGGTGGTGTGGGGGGGGGGGGGGGGGGGGGGTGGGGTGTTTTGGGGGTGGGGGGTGGTTTGGGTTGGGGTTGGGGGTGGGGGGTTGGTTTTGGTTGGTTTGGGGGGTGGGGTGGGGGGGTGGGTGGTGGGGGGGGGGTGGGTGGGGGGGGGGGGGGTGGGGTGTTTGGGGGGTTTGTGGGTTTGGTTTGTGTGGGGTGGTGGGGGGGTGGGGGGGGGTTTGGGGGGGGGGGGGGGGGGGGGGGGGGGGTTGGGGGGGGGGGGGGTGGGGTGGGGTGTTGGGGGTTGGGTTGGTGGTGGGGGGGGGGGGTGGGGTTGGGGGGGGGGGGGGTGGTGGTTGGGGGGGTGTGGGGTTGGGGGGTGGGGTTGTGGGTGGGTGGGGGGTGGGGTGGGGGTGGGGGTGGTGTGGGGGGGGGGGGGGGGGGGTTGTGGGTTTTGTTTGGTGGGGGGGGGTGGGGGGGGGGGTTGGGTTGGGGGTGGGGGGGGGGTGGGTGGGGGGTGTTTGGGTTTGGGGGGGTTGGGGTGGGGGGGGGGTGGGGTGGTGGGGGGGGGTGGGTGGTGGGGGGTGGGTGGGGGTGGGGGGGGGGGTTTGTGGGGGGTTGTTTGGTTGGGTGGTGGGTGTGGGGTGGGGGGTTTGGGGTGGGGGGGGGGGTGTGGGGGGGGGGGGTGGGGGGGTGGGTGGGGTTTGGGTGGGGGGGGGGGGGGGGGTGGGGGTGGGTGTTTGTTGGTGGGGGGGGGGTTGGGTTTGGGTGGGGGGGGTGGGTGGGTGGGGGGGTGGGGGGTGGGGGGGGGGGGGTGGGGGGGGGGGTTGGGGGGGTGGGTGTGTTGTGGTGGTGGTGGGGGGGGGGAGGGGGGGGGGTGGGGGTGGGGGGGGGGGGGTGGGGGGGGGGGGTGTTGGGTGGTGGGGGTTTGTGGGGGTGGGGTGGGTTGGGGGTGGGGGGGGGGGTTTGGTTGGGGGTGTGTGTTGTTTTGGGTTTGGTGGGGGGTGTTGTGGTGTGGGTGTGGGTTGTTGTTTGGGTGTTGGTTTTGTGGGGTGTTTGTGGTGGTGTGTGTGGGGTTGGTGGGGGTGGTTGGGGGGGGGGGTGGGGGTGGGGGTGTGTTTTGGGGGTGGGGGGGGGGTGGGGGTTGGGGGGGGGGTGTTGTTGGGTGGGGTGGGGGGTGTGGTGGGTGGGGGGTTGGGGTGGTTGGTGGGGTGGGGGGGGGGGGGTGGGTGTGGGGTTTGTTGGTGGTGTTGGGGGGGGGTTGGGGGGGGGGGGTGGGGGGGGTGGGGGTTGGGGGGGGGGTGTGGGTTGGGGTGGTGGGGGGGGGGGGGGTGGGTTTTGGTGGGTGGGGGGTTTGGGGGTGGTGGGGGGGGGGTGGGGGTTGGTGGGGGTGGGGTGGGGGGGGTGTGTTGTTTGTTTGGGTGATGGGGGGTTGTGGGGGGGGTTGGGTGGTGTGGTGTGGGGGGTTGTGGGGGGTGGTGGGGGGGTGGGGGTGGGGGGGGTGGTTGGGGGGGGGGGGGTGGGGGTGGGTGGGGGGGGGGTTTTGGGTTGGGTGGGTGGGGTGGGGGGTGGGGGGTTGGGTGGTGTTGGGGGTGGGGGGGGGGGGGGGGGGTTTTTGGGGGTGTTTTTGTGGTGGGGGGTGGTGGGGGGGGTGGGGGTTGGGTTGTGGTGGGGGGTGGGGGTGGGGTGGGGGGTGGGGGTGGTGGGGTGGTGGTTGGTGGTGTGTTGGTTTGTGGTTGGGTTGGTGTGGGGTGGGTGTGGGGGTGTGGTGGGGGGGTGTGGGGGGGTTGGTTTGAGTTTGGGGGGGGGGTTTGGGTTTGGGGGTTTGGGGGGGGGGTGGGTTGGGGGGGGGGGTGGTGGTGGGTGGGGTTGTGTGGGGGTGTTGGGGGTGGTTGTGGTGGTGTTGTGGGGGGTGGGGGGTGGGGGGGTTAGGTTGGGGGGGGGGGGGGGGGGGGGGGGTGGGGTGGGGGGGGGGGGGGGGGGGGGGTTGGGGGGGTGGGGGGGGGGGGGGGGGGGGGGGTGGGTGGGTGGTGGGGGGGGGGGGTGGTTGGGGGGTTGGGGTGTGGTGGGGGGGGTGGTTTGTGTTTGGGTGTTGTTGTTTTTGTTGGGGGGTGGTTTGTGGGGGGGGGGGGGGTGTGGGTGTGTTTGTTGGGGTGGTGGGGGGGGGTGGGGGTGGTGGGGGGGGGGGGTGGGTGGGTTGTGGGGGGGGTTGGTGGGGGGGGGGGTGGTGGTGTTGGGTTGGGGGGGGTTTGTTGGGGTGTTTTGGGGTGTGGGGGGTTTGGGGGGGGGTGGTTTGGTTGTTTATGGGTTGGGGTTGGGTTGTGTTGGTTGGGGGTTTGGTTTGTGGGTTGTGTTGGTTGTGTGTTTGGGGTGGGGTGGTGGTGGGGGGTGGGGGGTGGGGGGGGGTTTGGGGGGGGGAGGGGGGGGGGGAGGTGGGGGTGGGTGTGGGGTGGGGTGAGGGGGGGGGGGGGGGGGTGGGGGTGTGTGTGGTGTGGGGGGGTGTGTGTGGTTGTGGTTGTTGTTTGGGGGTGTGGGGGTGTGTGGGGGTGTGGGTGTGTTTGGGTGTGGGGTTGTTTGGGGTGGTGGTGGGGTGTGTGGTTGTGGGGGGTTTTGTGGGGTGTGTGGGGGTGTGTGGGGGGGTGTTGGGGGGTGTGTGTGGGTTGGGGGGGTTGTGTTGGTTGGGGGGTGTGTGTGGGGGGTGGGGGGGGGTTTGGGGGGTTGGGGGGTGTGTGTGGGTGTTGGGGGTGTGTGTGGGGTGGGGGTTGGGTGTGTGGTTTGGGGGGGGAGTTGTGTGGGGTGTGTGGGTTTTGGTGTGGGTGGGGGGGTTGGTTAGGTTGGTGTGGGGGGGGGGGGGTGGTGGGGTGGGGGGGTTGGGTGTGTGTGTGTTGTGTTTGGGGGTGGTTTGTGGGGTGGTGGTTGTGTGGGGTGTTGGAGGTTTGGGTGGGTTGGGGGGTGGGTGGGTGGTGGGGGGGTTTTGGGTGTGGTTGTTGGGTGGGGGGTGGAGGGTAGGTGTTTTGTTTGGTTTGGGGTGGGGGGTGGTTTGGGTGGGTGTGGTGTTGGGGGGGGGTGGGTTTTTGGTGGGGTGGGTGTTGGGGGGGGGTTGTGGGGGGGGTGTTGGGGTGTTGGGGGGTGGGGTTGGGGGGTTTTTGGGGGGGGGGTTTGGTTTTTGGGGGGTGTGGGGGGGGGGGGTTTTGGTGGTTTTGTTGTTGGGTGTGGGGGGTGGGGGGGGGGGGGGGTTGTATGGGGGGTGGGGGGGGTGGGTTGGTTGTGGGTGTGTGGGTGGGGAGGGGGGGGGTGGGGTAGGGGGGGGGTGTTGTGGGTGTTGGTTTGTGTGTTTGGGGGTTGGGGGTTGGTGGGGGGGTGGGGGGGTTTTTGGGGGTTGGGGTGGGTGGGGGGGGGGTGGGGGGTGGGGTGTTGGGGGGGGGTGGGTTGGGGTTTGGGTGGGGGGGGGTTGTTTTGGGGGTTTGTTGTTGTGTATTTGTGTGGGGGTTTGTTGTTGTGGGGGTGGTTGGGGGGGTTGTTTGGGGTGGTGTTGTTGGGTTGGTTGGGGGGGGGGGGGGGGTGTGGTGTTGGGTTTGTGTGGTTTGGGGGTGGTTGGGGTAAGTTGGTGTGGGGTGGGTAGGTTAGGGTGGGGGGGTGGGTTGGTTGTTGGGTGGGGGGGATATGGATGTGTTAGGGGGGTAGGGTTGTGTTATAGGGTGTGGGGTGGAGTATGGTATGGTTGTGGTGTTTTGTTTTAGTTTTAGGTGGGTATTTGTTTGGGGGGGTGGTTAGGGTTGTTTTGTTGGGGGTTGGGTTTGTGTGTGATTGTGTGGGTGTGGTGTGTTTGTGTGTTGGTGTTGAAGGGGTGTAGTTATGTTTGTGGGGGGGGGGTGTGGTTTGGGGGGTTTGTGGTGTGGTTTGGTGTTTGGGGGGGGATTTTGGGATGGGTGGTGGGGTTGGGGTTTGGGGGGTGGGTGTGTGGTGGTATGTGTTGGGGGTGTTTGTGGTGGTTGGGGGTGATTTTTGGTGTTGTGTGTTTTGAATGTTTTGTGTGGTTGGGTGGGGGTGTTTGTGTGGTGTGGGTGTTTGTTTTGGGGTGGGTGTGGTTTGTGTGGGGGATATGGTTTTGGGGGGGGGGGGGTTGGGTGGGTGTTGTGGGGTGTTGGGGTGTGTGGTTTGGTTGT
Source organism: Knipowitschia caucasica (assembly GCA_964034765.1). Lineage (NCBI taxonomy): Eukaryota > Metazoa > Chordata > Actinopteri > Gobiiformes > Gobiidae > Knipowitschia > Knipowitschia caucasica. Next base: position 2,897,020 of record OZ035839.1, read on the forward strand.
TTGGGTTGTGGTGTGTGGGGGGGGTGGGGTGGGGTTTTGTGTGGGTTGGTGGGGGGGGGGTGGGGGTGGGGTGTGTGGGGGGGTGGGGGGTGGGGGGTGTGTGGGGGGGTGGGGGGTGATGGGTGTGTGGTTTGGTGGGGGGGGGTGGGTGTGGGGTGTGGGGTTTGTGTGGGTGTGTTGGGGGGTTGTGTGGGGGGGGGGTGTTTTTTTTGGGGTTTTGGGGGGGAGGTGTTGGGGGTGTGTTTGTTGGGGTTGGGTTGGTGTGTGGGTGGTGTGTGTGGGTGGGGGGGGGGGGGGGGGGGGTTGGTTGGGGGGGGGGGGTGTGGGGGGGGGGGGGGGGTGGGTGGGGGTTTGTGTAGGGGGGGTGGTGGGGTTTTGTGGTGGGGGGAGGTTGGTGGGGGTGGGGGGGTGGGTGGGTTGGGTTGGGTTTTTATGGTGGGTGGGGGGGGTTTTGGGGGTTTGTGGGGGGGTTGTGAGGGGGGGGGGGGGGGGTTTGGTGGGGGTGGTTGGGGGGGGGTGGTGGTTTGGGGGTGGAGTGGGTTGGGGGGGGGGGGTGTTGTATGGGGGGGGGGTTGGGGGGTGGTGGTGGGTTGGGGTGTGGTGGTGGGTGGGTGTTGGGGTTGGTGTGGGGTTTGGGTGGTGTGTGGGGTGTTGTTTGTGGGGTGGTGGGGTGTGTTGTGGGGGGGGTGTTTGTGTGTGGGTTGGGGTTTTTTGTTGGGTGGGGGGTTGTGTGTTTTTGTGGTGGTGGGTGTGGGGGTGGGTGGGGGTTATGGGTGGTTGTTTGGTGGTTGGGGGGGGTGGTGATGGTAGGTGTGGTGGGGGGGGTGGGTTTGTGTGTGTGGTGGGTTTGTGTGTGTTTTGTTGTGTGGTTGGAGTGGTGGGGGGGTGTGGATGGTGGGTTTTGGTTTTTAGGGGGGGGGTGGTTGGGGGTGGTGTGTGTGGGGGGGGGTTTGGTTATTTAGTTGTGGTTGGTGTGTGGGGTGTGTGGGGTTGGGGGGGGGGGTGGTTGTGTGGGGGGGGGGGGGGGGGGGGGGGGGGTGGGGTGGGTTTGGGGTGTGTGGGGGGGTTTGGGTTTGGTTGTTTTGGGTTGTGTGGGGGGTTGGGTTGGTGGGTGTGTTTTTGGGGTTGGTTGGGGATGTTGGGGGGGGTTGGGGGGGGGGTGTTGGGGGGGGGGTGGTTGGGGGGGGGGGGGTTGGGGTGGTTGGTGGGGGGGTGGGTGGGGTGGTGGGGGGGGGTTTGGGGTGGTGTGTGGTGGTGGTTGGTGTTGGGGGTTGGGGGGGGGTGGGGTGGGTGTTTGGGGGGGGGGGGGTGGTGGGGGGGGGGGAGGTTGGGGGGGGTGGGGTTGGGGGTGTGGGGAGTATTGTTTGGTATTGTTGGGGGTTAGGTTGGTTTGTGGTGGGGTGTGGGGGGGGTGGGGGTGTGGGGGTTGGGGGGGGGTTGGGGATTTTAGGTTGGTTGGGTTTTATGTGTGTTTGTTTTGTTGTGTTGGGGTGGGGGGGTGGGGGTTGGTTTGGGTGGTTGTTAGTGTGTGGGGTTGGTGGTTGTTGGGTGGGGTGTTGGTTGGGGATGTGGTGGGGGGGGGGGTGTGATTGGTGTGGTTGGTTGGGGTGGTTGTGGTTTGTTGTGGGTGGATGTTTTGTTGTTGGGGATTTGGTGGTTTGGTAGGGTTTGGGGGGTGAGGTGTGGGTGTGGGGGTGTGGTTTTGGTTGGGTTGGGGGTGTTTGGGGGTGGGGTGGGGTGGGGTGGGGGGGGGTGTGGGTGGGGGGGGGGGGTTGGGGTGGGGGTGGGGGGGGTTGGTGGGGGGGGTTGGGGGGGGTGTTGGGGTGGGGTGGGGGTGGTGTGGTGGGGGGGTTGTGTTGTGGGGGGGGGGGGGGTGGGGGGGGGGTGGGGTGGTTGGGTTTTTGTAGTTTGGGGTGTAGTGTGGGGTGTGGTGTTTGGGGGGTGGGGTGGTGTTGTGTGGGGGGTGTGGGGGGTGGGGGAGGGGGGGGGGGTGGGGTTTTGTTTGTGAGGGGGGGGGTTGGGGAGGGGTTTGTTTGTTGTTGGGTGTGGTGTTGTGTGTGGGTAGGTGGGGGTGTTTTTTGGGGGTGTTGTGTGGGGGGGGGTGGGGGGGTTGGTTGGGGTGGGGGGGGGGGGGTTGGGGATTTGATGTGTTGTGTGGTGTGGGTGGTTGGGTGGTGGGTGTGGGTGGGGTGGGGTGGGGGGGGGTTGGTGGGGGGGGTAGGTGGTGGGTGGGTGTTTGGTTGGTTGTGGTTTGGGGGTGTTGGGGTGGTTGGTGGGGGTTGTGGGGGGGGGGGGGGGGGGTTGGTGGTGGTTTGTTGTTGGGGGGGGGGGTGGGGGGTTTGGTGGGGGGAGGTTGGTGTTTGTTTGGGGTTGTTGTTGTTGGGGGTTGGTGTGGTTGGGGGGGGGTGTGGTGTGGTTTGGTTGTGGGTTGGTGGGGGGTTGTGTTTTTGGGGGGGTGGGGGGGGGGGGTGGTATAGTTTGGTGTTGTGTGGGGTTGGGTTTGGGTTGGGTTGGTTGGGGTGGTGTTGGGGTGGTGTTTTGGGGGGTTGGGGGGTTTTGGGGGGGGGTTTTTTGGGGGGTTTGATTTTTTGGGTTTTTTGGTTGGGGGTGGTGTGGGGTGTGTTGGTGGGGGGGGGTTGTGGTGGTGTGTGGGGTTGGGTGGGGGGGGGGGGGTGGTGGGTGGGTTGGTGTTGGGGGTTGGTGTGGGGTTGGGTGGGGGGTGGTGTGGGGGTTTTTGGGGGTTGGGGTGTGGTGGGTGGTTTGTTGTGGGGTGGGGGGTTTGTGGGTTGTTGGGGGGGGGGTTGGGGGGAGGGTTGGGGGTTGGGGGGTGGGGGGGGGTGTGTTTGGGGGTTTTGGAGGGGGGGTTGGGGGATGTGGGTGTTTTTGTTGTGGGGGGTTGGGGGGGGGGGGGTGGGGGTGTGGGGTTGGGGGGTTGGGTTGGGGTGGGTGTGTGGGGGGGTGGTTGTTGGTTTTTGGTGTGGGGGTTGGGGGGGGGGTGGGGGGTTGTGGGGGTGTGGTGGGTTGGGGGGGGTGTGTGGGTTGGGGTGGTGGGGGGGTGGGGGGGGGGGTGGGGGGGTTTGGGGGGTTGGGGGTTGGGTGGGGGGAGGGTGGGGGTGGGGGTGGGGGTGTGGGGGGGGTGTTGGGGGGGTGGGGTTGTGTGGGGGGTGGGGGGGGGGGGGGGGTGTTGGTGGGGGTGGGGTGGTGGGTGGGTGGGGGGGGGGGGGGGGGGTGGGGGGGGGGGGGGGTTGGTGGGTGGGGGTGGTTGTTTGTGTTTTGTTTGGTTGGGGTGGGGGGTGGGGGGGGGGGGTGGGTGTGGGGTTGTGGTGGGTGGGTTGTGGGTGGTTGGGGTGGTTGGTTGTGGTGGTTTTTTTTTGGGTGGTTTGGGGGTGGGTGTTGGGGGTGGGTTGGTGTGGTTGTTGGGTGGGTTGGGTGTGGGTGGGGTGGGGGTTGTTTGGGTTTGTGGTTGGGGTGTTGGGGGGGGGGTGTGGGTTGGGGGGGGGTTTGGTGTGGTGGGTGGGGTGGGGGGGGGGGGGGGGGGGGGGTGGGGGGGTGGGGGGGGGTGGGGGGGGGTTGTGTGGGGGGTTGTGGGGGGTTGGGGTGTGGGGGGGGGGGGGGTGGGGGGGGGGGGGGGGGGGTGGGGGGTGTTGGTGGGTGGGGGGGGGGGGGGGTGGGGGGGGGGGGGGGGTGTGGGGGTTGGGGGTGGGGGGGGGGGGGGGGGGTGGGGTGGTGATTGGGGGGGGTGGGGGGGGGGGGGTGGGGGGTTGGTGGTGGGGGGGTGGGGTGTTGGGTGGGGGGGGGTTTTGGGGGGGGGTGGGGGGGGTGGGGGTTTGGGGGTGTGGGTGGGGGGGGGGGGGTGTGGGGGTGGTGTGGTGGGGGTTGGAGGGTGGGGGGGGTGTTTTGGGGTTGGGTATGGTGGGTGGGGGTGGGGTGGTTGGTGGGGGGGGGGGTGGTTGGGGTTGTGTTTTTTGTGTTGGGTTGGGGGGGGGGGTTGGGTGGTGGGGGTGGGAGGTGGTGGGGGGTGGTGTGGGGGGGTGGGGGTGGGGGGGGGTGGTTGTGTGGGGGGTGGGGTGGGGTGGTGGTTGGGGTTTTGGGGGGGGGGGGTAGGGGGTGGGTGGGGGGGGGGGGGGGGGGTGGGGGGGGGGGGTGGGGGGGGGGGGGGGGGTGGGGGGGGGGGGGGGGGGTGGGTGGGGGGGGTGGGGGGGTGTGTTGGGGGGGGGGGGGGGTGGGGGGGGGGGGGGGGGTGGGGGGGGGGGGGGTGGGGGGGGGGGGGGGGTGGGGGGGGGGGTGGGGGGGGGGGGGGGGTTGGGTGGGGGGGGGGGGTGGGGGGGGGGGTGGGGTTTTGTTTTTTTGGGGGGGGGGGGGGGGGGGGGGTGGGGGGGGGGGGGGTGGGGGGGGGGGGTGGGGGGGGGGGTGGGGGGGGGGGTGGGGGGGGGGTGGGGGGGGGTGGGTGGGGGGGGGTGGGGGTGGGGTGGGGGGGGGGGGGGGGGGGGTGGTGGGTGGGGTGGGGGGGTGGGGGGTGGGGGGGGGGGGGGGGGGGGTGTTGGGGGTTGTGGGGGTGGTTTTGGGGGTGGGGTGGGTTGGGGGTGGGGTGTGTGGGTTGGGGCGTGTGGGTGGGGTGGTTGTGGTGTTGTGGGTTGGGGTTGTTTTGGGGGGGTGTGGTGGGTGTTTGGGGGGGGGTGGTGTTGGGGGGGGGGGGATGTGTGTGTGTGTATATTGTTTGGTGGTGGGTGGGGGGGGGGGGGTTTTTTGGGGGTTGTTGGGGTGTGTGGGGGGGGGGGGGGGGGGTGTTGGTGGTTTTTGGGGGGAGAGTGGGGGGGGTGGGTGGTGGAGGGGGTTGGGGGTTGGGGGGTTTTAGGGGGGTTGGTAGGGGGGGGGGGGGATGGGTTTGGGGGGGTGGGGTGGGTGGGTATGGTATTTATATATGATGATTGTGGATGTAAGGATTAGTGGGGGATTGGGTTTTTAGGGGTGTGTTGGTGTGTTTTTTTTTGTTGTTTTGGATTTATTTGGTTTGAAGATTAGGAGGATTTAGAAAGAGGAAGATAAGGAGTTAGAAAAGATAAGGAGAGATAATAAAAGGTTAATAGAAGGGGAATAAGATAATTGAATAAAAAATAATAAAGGGAAAATTATAAAAGAAAAGGATAATTAAGAAAAGAAATTGAGAAAAAATAATGAAGAAAAGATAATTGAAGAAAAATATTGAAGAAAAGATAATTAAGAAAAGATAATTGAAGATTAGATAAGATAATATTAGAAAAGATTATAAGGAAGAAACATATAAAGTTAAAGTACTTAGAGAATTGATTGGAGAAGCAGTGTTGGTGTGGGTAAAGAGAAATTGTTTTATTAGGAATTTTGTTTGTTTTGAGTTTTTAGTGATGGTTTGGAGTAAATTGTTTAATTTGGAAGAATTATGTTGGGAGATTAAGGGGAAATTGTTATTATGATTTAAATTTAAATAGTAATAATCAATGGGTTGAAATTGGGGTTGATGTTTTATGAAATTAAGTAGGTGTGGGGGATTTAGGGGAATTATATTTTATTGTGTATAATTATGAAAAATTAAACTAAATGTGAAGGAAGATGATATTATTCGGTTGGGTATGTGTGTATTATTGTAAAGTAGTATTTTTTGTAGGGTTATTGTGGTTTGTTGTTTTGGTTAATGTTTGGATGGAAATTAGGGGGTTTAGAATGGTGGTGTAGAATGTAAATTAATAAGTTATGTTTTTGGTGTGTGTTATTGGTTAATTTTTGATTGGTTTTGTATGGGATGTAATGGTGTGAAGGGGGATTTAGAATAATATATTTTGAAATTGGATTGTAGGTTTGGTTATGTGTAAGTTAGTGTATTGTGATTAGTAATATGGTTGAAATATATAAAATAAGAATTTGGATGTGGGTTTTTGGGGGATGTGTGTGGGGGAGATATTGTGAAATTTTATGTATTTGTAAATTTAATAGGTAAGATAAATTGTGTTGAAAATTGATTTATTGTTTTGGGAATTGAATATGTTGTGAATTAGGATGAAGAGTTTTATTGGGGATATATATGATTTAATATTGTAAATAAGTTTGGGGAGAAAATGAATTATTTATTAGGGGTAAATGTTATTTTTTAAAGGGTTGTATGTGGGGTTGTATGGGGTGAGTTTGTGGTGAGTTTGGTGAATTAGGGTTGAAGACGGAGGATGGTTGGTTGTTGGTGGTGTGGGTGTTGTGGGATATGATTGGGGTGAGGTGTGTAGTAGAATAGGAATAAGGGTTATTTTTTTGAAGTGGTAAATAGGTAGGTGATGTGATTTGGGATTTTATGTGGTTGGGATTTTGGGATTTATTGGGGGTTTTTTAGTTTGGGGGTTTTTGGAAAATTGTATTAGGTTATAGAGATTATTATTATAGTGGGTGGTGGGGTAAGTGTGTGTTTATTGGTATTTTGGAAGTTTATATTTTTGGTGGGGTATTTGTGGTGTCTTTGTGGAAATAAAAATGTTTTGAAAGATTAGGATTTTGGATTTTGGTGAATAGAGGTGTGGTGGTAAAGGGTGAAGGGAGTAGTATAAAGAGAAAATGGATTGGAATTTATTATAATCTATATTTAATAATTAATGAAGAGAAGTTATAAGATAGGAATATAAGAGATAATCTGATATAAAAAAATGTAAAATATTTATGAATTATGGGATTTGTGTTGAAGTGTTAAGTGTTTGAGATGCGGGGTGAAATTTGGGGAGTTGGTTTTATGTGTTTGTGGTAGAAAGTTTTATGGATCAACGTTGGGAAAATTAATAGTGTGTTTGCATATATTATTGTTGAATTGGGGATAGAGTGTCAAGTGGGAAAGTTTGATTGTTATTATTATGTATTGGATATATAGAGACTCATTAATATAAATTTTATTTAGTGAATAGGGGTATGGGGTGTGAGGTAAATTTGTAGGTGTATAAATGGTTTTTGGGAAAATTGGGTAAGTTAGAATGTATGGTATTTTTGGGGGGGGGGGGGGGGGGGGGGGGGGGGGGGGGGGGGGGGGGGGGAGTTGAACAATGTAATTATGTTTGAAAGAGTATTTCTTGAAATTTTGGGTATTATGGATAAAATATAAGTTTATTATTAGTGGTGGGTTTAGTAAATAATAGGAAGGTATAAGTTGGAATATTTATGTGAATATTATTAGATTAAATTGTGTAATTATTTTGGTATGTATGGATTTTATATGTATTTAGGTGGGGTTGGGGGGGTGTTGAGGATAGGATTTTGGGGTGGGGGTGTTTTTGGGAGGGGTTGGTATAATGTTAGTTTGAAAAGTGTGATAAATAATTTGTAGGTGGTGATTGTTTTTGTATGAATGTGGGTAAAATAATGGGTTTAGGATGGTGAATGTGTTTTTGTGTTATGGAAAATTAGAGTAACAGTATGTAGGTTTAAAATGTTTTAAATGGGGTGAATTAAAGAGATTTTTTAGATTACATTTAATTTTTGTAGTTGTTAGGCTTTGGATTGATTTTAAATTAGGGGTTAATAGAAGATACATAGAGGAGAATAAAATTAAGTTGGAAGGTGGATTAGGGGGTTAGGTTGGGGATGAGTTGGAGGGAGTTGTGGAAGGGAGGTGAGGATTGGTGGGAGGGGAGGATTGGTGAGGGGAGGAGTGGTGGAGGGGAGGGAATTGGAGGGGAGGGAGTTGGGGAGGGAGGATTGGTGGAGGGGAGGATGTGAGGGGAGGAGTGGTTGAGGTAGGAGTGTGAGGGTGGGGCTTGGGGCGAGGGAGGAGTGGTAAGGGGTGTGAGAGAGATGAGGGGAGTAGCAGAGGTGGAGAGAGGGAAGGTTGTAGAAGATTGAGGATTTTATTTGTATTGTAATTTTTTTTATTTTTTTTTTTTAAATGTGGTTTATGGGAAATTTTGTTATAGGGTTGTGTAGTTGATTGTATGTGTGTTTGTATTGGAAAACAGTAATTATAATGTTAATTGGATAAAAATAAGTGAATTACATATTAAGTTTTTATTTATAATATACAACTTGACAATGAAATAATCAAAACGAACAAAAATAAGAGGCAAAAAAAAAGTGTTTTTAAGATTCTACAAAATCAAAAAAAATTGTCAATAATTATGATAATTTATGGGGTTATAATAATAGTTTAAGAATTAATGATTGTTCGAGTAGCAAGATGAGGAAATAACTTAATGGAGATGTATTCAAAGTAGCGACGCTACTTAGCTTAACTACATTTTTCAGTAGCTTGACAGTAGCGTCACTATTTACAAAACCTAGTAACTTTTCTGTAGCTAAGCTTATATTATTGCTCAAGTAGCGCGGTAGCGTCCGCCAAAGCTATTTTCTCACGGATACAAAATATTACACACATCTCTGATGTTCATATATTACAGCATTTTCCCGCAGCATAAAACAAACATATAGAAAGACAGAATGCTGATGCGCATGCGCAGGGCTTCGTAATGACACACACACGAACGTACACACACACACACACACACACACACACACACGAACGTACGCACACACACACACGCACACGCACACATGCGCGCGCTACTGGGGGAAAAAAAGCATGGGAGAGAGCCCAGGAGCCGCCGCGGTGGAGGAGGACCATGATAAGGACTCTCAAAGTGTTGTACCGTGGCCATACCTCCAAAAGTACGTCACTCTAGTCGAGATGAGCGAAAAGAAATATGTTTTTAGATGCCTACTCTGTAATCCCAAGAGCAAGTTCCTGTCGACGTCAAAGACATCTAATACAAACATACGAACACACGTTCAGGTAAATCTATTGTTTTCCATTTTGCATTAATGAGTTTAACTAAGCTTAAATCAGCTAACAACAAGAATTAAGTAGATAAGATGTTGGAGAATGGGATACTTATGATTGAACTTCAGATTTTCAGATCAGAACTCATGCTAACCAGCAGAGGGAATATTAACAAGCTAGGTTAACGGCTAACTAGAATGGACCCTATGCAGTAGTAGCCTACTAGAAAATTATGTTTAATCACAGCCACATCCATACAAATATTTAATACATGATTTCTTCTCTAGAGAGTCCACCCAAATAACTTTGCTTGCATGGAGAGGGAGCGTGAACAAGCCAAGAAGAGGAGTGCTCCTGAGGAAGACGAACACGCGCCAAAACAAGGCAGTGTGTCCCAGTATTTCAGGGGTGGTCCACGCTCTCTAAGTCAAGAACGATTCAATGAATTAGTTCTTAATTTTGTGATTCAGGGATTGCACCCACTGTGGACTGTGGAGAGGCCAGAATATATAGAACTCTTCCGTGAAATTCTACCCTCTAAGCAGTTAATATCAAGACGGACATTGGGGAGACTTTTAGATGATCATTATTCATTGATGAAGAGCACATGATCAAAAGAGTCTAAACAGAGCCATGATGCACAACAAAATGCATGGTCCTCAAACAACAGAAGCTTTCTTGGCGTGACCATCCACTGGATAGATGAAGAAAGCTTAGGCATTTGCTCTGGACATTAGCCTGTCGTAGGCTTGCACAGGGCGGCACACGCATGATGTTTTGGCAGAGATGCTTGAAGATATCCACCAACATTTCAAAGTAAAAGAAAAGGTGACCGTTACAACTACTGATAATGGTTCTAATTTTGTAAAGGCATTCAGTTTGTTTGCGGAGGCTCAAAGAACTATTGGTGGCAGTGGAGAAGAGGATGATGAAGATGACGAGGACGAGGAACAACCTGTCTTCATCAATGTCACAGATATCCTGAAAGAAGCAGAGTCAGAGGAAGATTATAGTCTCCCACCTCACCAGAGATGTGCTTGCCACACCCTCAATCTGGTTGCTACAAGAGACATTGAATGTGCCTTAAGGGAGTCAGAGCCCTTTAAGAAAATATCAAGATCAACTCTTTCCAAATGCCAGGCGTTATGGAACAAGCAGCATAGGAGTACTCAAGCTTCAGATACCATTAAGGAAAAGTTAGGTTTCCAACTAATAGTCCCTGTTTCAACCCGGTGGAACTCAACTTACCATGCCATGGAGCGTTTGAATTCCATAAAGACACAGGAACATAAACTCCACGAAATCTGCGAGTTGCTGCAGGTGACTCGCTTCAAAGCCACAGAACTAACCTTCATACAAGAGTATGTCCAATATATTTTGATATTAACTAAAAATGTGCAATGTTTCCATGTCAACATAAATGCAATAACAGTTGTAGTCTTCCAGGTTATTATTATTATTATTATTACTATTTTTAATAAAGATAATAACCACAACAATAATAAAATTAACTTACACTTTCTTATTTTTTGTGTCTCTACCAGGTGATGATGCCCCTTGCCAAAGCACTTGATGTCCTACAGTCTTCCAAAATGGCCTACACAGGAGTGTTGGTGCCAACAATCTCAATTCTCCTTGAAAAGATGGAGCAGATGAAGCATGGGATCCACCTACATCACTGTAATCCACTTATAAATGCCATCATCAGTGGGGTTAGAAAGAGATTTGAATATATTTTTCAAGACCACCGGTTGCTCATAGCCTCTGCAGCTCATCCAATGTTCAGGCTGACCTATATCCCTTTTGAAAAGAAGACACAGGTTGTTTCAAACCTAAAAGCGGAAGTGAACCAGCTACAAACCCTGGCTCCAAATTTCATGGAGACGGAGCTTGAAGACCCAAGTGATAATGGTGATGAAGTAACAGGATACTTTCCATCTGTGAAATGTACAACAGTTCAGAACGAGGTGGACATGTTCTTGCATTCATCTGAAACCAAACTAGTCAGTGCCTTCCAAAACCTGCCATTGATGAAGAAGATTTTCCTCAAATACAACACAGGAGTCCCTTCAAGTGCTGCCTCTGAAAGACTATTTAGTGTCGGAAGCGACATTTTCCGTCCAAAGAGAAATCGTCTTTCTGATTCAAATTTTGAAAAGCTTCTTTTGTGTCGTGTAAACAAACACTTGTTGTGAAAAAAAAGTTGAGAGTGGGCCCTACACATAAACCCACACACACTCACCTCACACCAAATATTTAGAAGACATTTATTTTCACTGTTTTGAAGCTATTTCCCTTTCATCAATCTCTGTAACTTACGAATAATAAGGTTGTATGATGGTTGTTACTATTGTTTTAGTAAATAGATAAGAGACAGTTCTTAGCACAATTCATATGTAAACTTTTTTTTGTCCCAATTTCAGAGGCCATTCTTTCTTAAATACAGCCAATAATGGCACTTATTCACATTTGTTATAATGTATATTGTTATAAAAACAGTAATTTGTGATGGCTCATTGTTTTTGGTGTTTTGGGCTATTGTTCAATAAATATCTACAAAATTTTAACCTTTATCTGACTGACAGTTTATCTCAAATAAGAAGATAAGCTTTATTAATCTCACACAGGAGAAAATTTACATGTCACATTTGGCATGGATAAAACACTCAAGAATTGTGCAAAAAATAAGAAATGAGCAAAAAAATGCAGGAAAATATAAAATTGCATGAACTGCAGTTTGTTTTAATTGAAAATAGCTTCTATATAGCAAGCTACTTTTGACAGAATTTTGTAAATTAGCTTGCTACATTTGTATGGGTGGTAGCTTCTGTGTAGTGAAGCTGAATTTATTGTAGAGTAGCTTGTAGCTTAGCTCACTACACAAATCAAGTAGCTTGCCCATCACTGGTCACGGAAACACAACCAGGAAGAGAAGAGAAGAAGAAGGCCCTTTATTTCAGTTTGATGCTTACACACACACATCAAGGCAAGCAGCAAACATCACTTCCGCGCCCCTTATAGGCAAAGTGGGTGACGTGTTGTTAAAAATAGGTTCAACTGCAGTTATCTGGACAGAAGCACACAACAGACAAGGTGTTAGTTTAACACTTGCATGCAACAGGGAGATGTCTTTCAGCTGTGAAGGAGGCCTGTAAAAAACCAAAAACCAAGTCCTGCTTGTTTGCTCTGCAGGCGTTTTATTTATTTCAGAACAGAACCTTTACCCTCACAGAATGGCCCCATGAGATAAGACATCTACACCCTCACACAGAGTGGCCAACTGTGGACATTGTGGATGATTATTAGCTTGGTTTCAACACCTCAATTGTAGATAGAATATATTCACATTAATTTTAATGATAGTGGACGAGGACACACCAACCGGCGTCAGTGGGAGTCGGTGGAGAAGGTATCGTGGTGGGCTCGAACCCACGACCTTCAAGCTCAAAGACCAACTGAGCCACTGTTGCACTAGAGTAGGGCCAAGTAGGGCTGGTGGAAACAGGGCTGTTGGAGTATTTTGAATTCAGAAGGATCGACTGTCTGCCTCTGTAGGGCAAGTAATATTTCTTATTTGTGCATTGTGTGAGCCGTATGACTATATTCTGAATGATAGTTTGTTCAAAACATGACCCAAATAGCAAAAAACAGACACGTCGACACCCAAAAAAGTTCTTAAATTCCGTGAAATCTCTATGGAAATTGACTTTGCGACGCTTCCCCTGTACCTGATGCATTTTATGATGTGTCTGTGTGCGCCGCCCGAGCTGTGAATCACTCTCAATAAAAGTGAAATAAGTTTGCGTTCCTCTCGTCACCGGAGACATCCATTCACACAACATCACATTTGGAATCCCTCTCAGCGCTCATAACACAGCCACGGCTCCATTTCCCCCGATGTCGCCTCCTCCGCCGCCGCCGCCGCCGCCGCACTACACACGGCTTCCCATCACGCCGTGGGCTCGCCGCGCTGCAGACCTCATTCGCACCAAACACATCCT
>OZ035839.1:2912296-2994796 GCA_964034765.1 Knipowitschia caucasica
CTCTATCTATCTCTCTCTTTATACCCATCTCTCTATCTCTCTCTCTCGATACCCATCTCTCTCTCTCTCTCTCCTCTCTCTCTCTCTATACCCATCTCTCTCTCTCTATATATATATATCCATCTCTCTCTCTCTCTCTCTATATCCATCTCTCTATCTATCATTTCAGCTGCACAAAAACAACCAAACTCTGTCTTTTCTCCATCCATCCAGGATCCGACGGCGCTTCTCTTCAGACATACATCTACGTCTTTACACTCAGAAAAACAACGCCCACAGTTGACTCGAGACGACATGCGTGGGAACAACAAACGGCCGCCGCACGAGGAGACGCGAACATACGACGTGCATTCATTATCGTTGGCGCACAGACAGAAGCAGGAACAAAAGGTGAAATTTGTCTCTTGGCAGAAGTCGTTTCCAGAGGCTGTTTCAGTCTTAAGCGGAGGCAGTGGGCCCCTCGTCAGACACTCGAGAGTCGGGTAAAAAAGGATCTCTGCTGCAACCAGAGCTCGGGCGCACTTAGCGTCAGTTGTGCGCCGTCTTTTGTCTCCGCTCGGCCACAGCTGATGAAGTGATGAGGGGTTTGTGAAGAAGGAGCTGGACACCACGACATGAGAGAAACGCTCCGGCTTTGTGGTTGAAGAATGGTGTTGTGTTTGAGTGGGATTTAAAGCAAGTTATCACATGTTGGCAGTGCTGGTATTTTTTCGTCTGCGGCAGGAAGTTATAACCTCATCCTGCAGTAACCCTTACCTTTGGCAGCAAAAATCTGGAAGTCTTTCTGAAAATGTGAGACAGGCTTTTTCTCTAATGTAATGTATAATGTTCAAATCCAGGTTAAAAACAGTTCTGTGTAGCTGGGAATTAATCAGAATGCGTCAGATTAAGATAAAAACTACTCGACTCAACCTCATATGTTATCATTTTTTGCAAAGTGGCAGTAGTTATTTATTTGGTCGCACCGTTTCAAAGATCTCATTCATTTTAGAATCAGAAAAAAACAAACTAAAATGTGTACATGAAGAATCGCTGTGGTAAATAACGCCTGTGGCTGTACGGTGAGTGTCTGTTCTCTCTCTGAAAGTGGAGGTTTGCCGTCCGCCCACCGAGAGAAAACAATTCAATCTCAAACTCTGAAGTGTCTCCCCCCCCCCCCTCCCCTCACCCCTTCCTCCCCCCTCCTGCACTGGACTGTCCACCACCATCTCATCCAACACAAACCTGAATGAAAGAGAAAATAGCGAGCCCAAATGTCAGCAGGGAGTGAGTGCATTCCTGTCTGCCAGTCCCTGTGCTCTCACCCAGAACGAGCCGTGATCCCTGGGACAAAGCTGACCCAGCAGGTGGTCCTATAAAGACATTTTCCTCCCAGAATCAGATCCTTATCCCGGGGGAAGTGCCATAGAGATCCAGATAATGACCAAACCCCAGACCACTGCGGCCCGGTTCCTGCTGGGTCCACCAGGACTTTCATTTCAATTTCTTTACACAAGCGTGCTTTTCATCCGTCTTTCGAGTCCGCGGCTCCACGGCCACGGAATAAATGGGAAACAGTTGAAAGGCAGAATTATCGCTGGACCTGAGCGCTGCTGGAATGCCCGAAATGGGTCAGACTCCGGACATTTGGGCCAGTGAGGAAAAAACAAAACATAGACTGTATGTAGACGGACAATTCCAGCCCCCGAGCTCAAAGAGGAAGTCCTCATGGAGGAAGTTTTTGCTCCAATTCGCTTTCCGATAAACAAAAAAGGACCTGAAAGCAGAATATTGTAGAAAATCAACCTCTCAGAGACGGGATCTTTACGAGCCACCTGGAAGTGTATTCTCAATTTCCTTCAGTTTTTTCAGGTTTTTTTTCAGACAGAACAAAGTCAAGATATGGTTTTTATAGTTTTTGTAAATCACATATACGTCACACATCAAAAGACATGCGTGTCATATCTAGAGACATCGAAAGAACATAACACGGATACACAATCGTAGCAGATACACAATCGGGTCGTTTTATTTATTTTTATATCTTTATTTATATACCGCCTTTTCACTGCACATCGGAGTCTCAAAGCAGTTTACAATTGTGATTTTTGGGAGCGGGGCCAGTACAGGAGGCACATGCCAGACCTATTGTACATATTTTTAGTGGTAGGGGAAACCGGAGCACCCGGAGGAAACCTACGCAGACATGGGGAGAACTCCACTCAGAAAGGCCCTGGTCCAACCGGGATTCGAACTCAGGACCTTCTTGCTGAGAGGCGAGAGTGCTATCCACTCAGCCACCGTGCCGCCGTTGGTCGTTGTGACCTACGGAAGGCCAGATCACTTGTACAGCTAAATGCCACAAATAACAAATCCATAAGTAAAAACTGAAACCGGGAGCAAGACATGGGGACAACACAACAGTGGACCGACAACAGGAAGACAGGAGCACAGATTATAAATACACACAGGGGGACACAGGTGTAAGACATCAGGGCGGGGCCAATCACACAGCGCTGCCAACCTACGCCAAGCCATTGACGTATTAGTCTGAGACCCTCTGTTCCACTGGGGATTACAGGACAATAAAAATAGCTAGAAACAAACTTATTTTTGCTGATGAAAGTAGACAATCCAGTCTTTCAGAATCTGGTTTCATATTTCACAAAGTCTTTGGAAATGATATTCTGTGGGTCTTGAAAATCAGTGAAATCATCAAAAACGGCTGCACTCAATGAGCTGAAATGAATACATTATTTTAATGAAAATTTGAGCAGATTGAATTGTGCATCTGTCCCACACTCACATTCACAAACACACACTCATTCACCTTGAACTTTTGTACATGTTTTTAGTGGTAAGAGAAACCGTAGCACCCGGAGGAAACCCACACAGCCTCAGAGAGAAAATGTAAACTCCACACAGAAAGGCCAAGAGGTGGAATCGAACCCTGGACCTTCTGGCTCCGCCTCCGTGCTGTTCTGTTCACACACATGTTGACTAATGTGCTCCGTCCTGTCCAAATGTATAAATAAATGAATAAAGCAATAGTTTCTGACGACATATGAGGCTATAGAACCAGGAAGAACGGAGAAGATCCTGAAGCCGTGAGCAGGGGGAGGTCTTTCTCATACATATCCGTCACATTCGGCGATGGAACTGAAAACGGTCCCATAAACGGCGCCCTGTCAGAGATGGATGGGATGCGACAGGATTGGTCCCTATCACCAACACAAAAACAATAGCTTTAATCCAAACGGCGGCGGGTGTTATAATTTCATCTGTGTTCCTCATCTCCAGCCGCCGTGTACCGGGGGCCACATAAATGATGCATGAGGAGGAAAATGTCAGCGCCCAAATAAGCAGAAAGCAATTTTGTCACAAGGAAAATGGCCTTTTTAACTTTAGCTGGAGTCTGCGCACCTCGAGTCGGATGAGCTCCTGTTGAAAAATGCCATCAATGCTTCGGGCTAAATGTTCGGCGCCAAAGTCTGGTATTAAAGTCACGGTTAGATACAGGACGGTTCATGTCTGCACGTCTGAGAGCTGTGCCACGAACAGGAAGATGGATTTAAATCAGACCTGTCACGTTTATAAAAGGAGAAAAAGAAATACAAAAAATAATACAACATGTGGCCAAAAGTGGTACTGCAGCCTCTCCCACTCTCCCTGACTCAGGTTGCCAGATATGCAGACGAATCCAGCTGGGACCATAACAGCTGAATAGACAAGAGTTTTGTCAACAACAAATCTATAACCAACACCTTTTTCACAAAGATAGAAATCCTGGTTTTATTCCTTGTTTTGTCGTTAATGATTTGAGAATCATAACGAGACCTTTTTTAGTTCTGCGCCACATGGTACTTTACCAGTGAGATTAGCTCCACACGGTGAGTTCTGGCGCCCGGATCACAGACTTTCTGATTGGTGAAACGGTGGAGGACCAGAAAGGACCTGAATCTACATCTTCAGCGTAATATGGTCTACGTCTAAAATCTCTAACTTTCACATGTCACTTTCACAAGGACCACCCTCTCTCAGCCAATCAGCCGAAAGCATCACAGCAAACAAGGACATGGTTTCTATCAGATGAAGACTGTATTTGCCTAATTTGTTGGTAAAATTATACTCTTTGGGGCAATCAACAGTCATTCTTTACGAAGACAAACACAGAACCTCAGCTTTAATCTTCCCACAATCACTTTGAGTCGTGCAGGTTTCACAGTCTTCCCTCTTGCATTACAGCCCACATGCGATTCCAATGACAACTTTATAAGCTTCGGGATGGAGTCGGTTCTGAACCTCATGCTTACGGCGCTGATTGATGTTTCTGAATAAAAACAGAGTAAGTCTATACACCGCATCATCAGCACGATTCTCCGCGGTGCCGCCGAACACGTCTCTCCGTCTCTGCTTTAGGCAGGACTGTTTTGACAGCACTGATTCAGCTGAGAAGACATTCCATTTGCACTTCATGCCAATTTCCCAGTGTGACGTCCCAATTTACACAATCCTTAAACAACTGGTGCCTTCAGCGGCAGAACCAGGGCGAGTTGGCAGCGCTCCGAGCCCACTTTGCTTCGGCTGATTCTACTTTTATCTCTAGATTCCCACTCGTTTAGGGCAATAATTAAAGAGGCAAAATTGGGTTGTTTTTTTAAGAAGGTCATATGGATTTCTCCTCAAGTCAATTCAATTTAATTTATTTGTGTATAGGCCCAGTAGTTATCTTGGAGGACATTACAAAACCGTCAAATTTGCCAAAACAGATCAGAAAATCAAACAGTTCAAACCAGTGAGGGCAGGTCCCAGATAAAAAGGTCCATGAACACGTGCGCTGACATGCTTGTTATATGGCTCCTTGCTTGTGGGGGTGTACCCGGAAACAGAATTATCCAATGAATTCCTGTGGAGCCTCTTTTTCTCTCAAAAACGTCTTTACAGGATGGTCCAAAAGTCGCTCTTGGACCAAAGCTGCGGTCCTGATGCTGTCGATGCCGAGCGGACGACTGTTTTTTGGACCTGTCTACTTTTGTCGCTGTGGACTTTTGAATGCACTCGTTAAATGAATGGGGCTCGTGAAGCGTATGCATTTGTTAACATTTTCCTGAGGGAGGGGCCACGGTCGTTTTCAAAAAGACGGCAGGAGGGAAAAGTGATGTCACATTAGTTTCAACGGCGGATATGACGTCACTGCATCCGTGCATTGTGCTTTCCCTGGGAATTAATAATACTAATACAACTGACATTTTAGATTATGTATCTCTCACTTTATCAATAAGAAAATGCTTTAACAATTAAACATTTTGTTTTAACAGTCAACAATAAGAGCCACAGTCATGTTCCACTCGTACAAATGCTATGTTGTACAGCTCTGGTGCTAGCAAAGGTGCTATACTTTGCTGTTTTTTTAGTTTTCTGATGTTCGATCAAGTTGCTGGTGTTTGTTTTGGACCCGCCTCGTGAGTTTTAGGCCCCGTTTATACGGAAGCGCTGCTGCAGTAAAACGCTATAGTTGGATGTCGGTTGCTACCCCCCGTTCATACGGAGACTGTGTTCCAGGTGAAAACGTAAGAGTTCAGATCCAGCCTCAGAGTGGGACAGCTCAGATACGCTGCTCAGCAGGGGGCGCTCTTTCAAATCCGCGTAAGGGAAAAAGGTGTGAATTCTCTGCCTGATCTGACCCCCACCTCCTGCTGCTCCCGCACGTACATTTGGACATGTACAGTAGCCAAGAACAAACGTAAACAACAATAACGGCGGGTAGCTAACGAGACCACCCGACCCTCTAGGTTCAGTTTCCATTTTCGCAGCTGCTGTTAAATGCAGAATGATGTTGGTGCATCTTTCATGTCTTGCAGAGGAAGTGAGTATTCTGCGTGTGTCGTGTTGTAAAGTTCTTCTGCCCCCTACTGTCCGGGCGCTAGAACTACATTGTTTTTGATCCTCGTATGAATGTTGTGAAATGTGCATAAGGAGCCTGGTCGTTCCTGTTCATAGCTTGGAAACGTCTGCGCAGCGCCTCCGTCTAAACTGGGCCTTACACAACGTACAGTCCACTCTACTCTTGTCACTCTTCACAAAATCTGCCTCACGGCCGACATTGCAGTTAGCTCTCTTCTCTGTAGCTTGCAACATGTGCTGCACAAATGTGGGTGTCAGTTACCGGGATCAGGTCTTATGGTATGAGTATGAGACCGAGTACAAGGCTATGGTATCGACCTGATACCTGATATCTGATACCAGGGTCGGTGTTGGTGCATCCAGTTCAAACACAAGACATTTAATGATAAAAACACATCGAGCCATTGGTCCATAAGGAGCAGAGACCGTCTATAAATGTTGAGAAAGTTCATAAATGTTTTTGAATGTTTAGTGTCCTGGATCATCACCTCTATATTCACATTGCACGTTTCAGTGAGAATAAAAAAAAGCACTGGTCGTTTTAAAAAGAGTTTATCTGACGGAGAAAATAAGCATTTTTACATTTAAACCATACAGTAAAGTTGACCTAAGAGCTGATGTCATGTGTGGGCCCCGAAGTATCCAGGACTATGATTATTGGAGAATATTGAAGCTCAGAAACAGCTGAGCTCCGTCAGATCTGCATGTGTTTGATATTATGTGGTTGGACTCTGCTTCCAGTGTAAGTGCAGCGGCCGCGATGTGGCTTCTGGATCTGCTTTACGTTACTGTCAGTCCTCTGCCGAAACGTACTATTGTGAATTCAACATTATTGCTTTTACTCAAACTATCATAGTAAAATCAATATGACCTTGCAACTAAAATAAGTTTAAATAATTCTTCGATAAAAACAATAGCTCTCTGTTGGACGCTCAAAGACACTTCACATGTCATTATTCTTTCTCTCCAAACACAGCGGTGATAAACTACTGTAGCCACAGCTGCCCTGGGGCACACTGACAGAAGCGAGGCAACCAGTTTGTGCCATCGGCCCCTCCCACCACCACCAACCATTCACACACACACCAGACTCATTCTAATGTGGGAGTTCTAGTGTTAAAGAACCAACAAGTGGTCGGTGTGAACACCCGCTCTGAAACCCGCACACTCAGCATCGTGTTCCTGTGGACCATATGTGAAAGTCAAACTATATTAAATAATGGATGATGTAGAGCTTCATGAAGCCAAAACATGAGACTGCCTGAATACACACGTGTCAGCAGTATCCTGAAGTATCCTGAAGTATCCTGAAGTATCCTGTAGTATCCTGAAGTATCCTGAAGTATCCTGTAGTATCCTGCAGTATCCTGCAGTATCCTGCAGTATCCTGTAGTAACCTGTAGTATTCTGTAGTATCCTGAAGTATCCTGCAGTATCCTGCAGTATCCTGTAGTATCCTGCAGTATCCTGAAGTATCCTGCAGAATCCTGTAGTAACCTGTAGTATCCTGAAGTATTCTGCAGTATCCTGTAGTAACCTGAAGTATCCTGCAGTATCCTGCAGTATCCTGTAGTAACCTGTAGTATCCTGAAGTATCCTGCAGTATCCTGTAGTATCCTGTAGTATCCTGAAGTATTCTGCAGTATCCTGCAGAATCCTGTAGTAACCTGTAGTATCCTGAAGTATTCTGCAGTATCCTGTAGTAACCTGTAGTATCCTGAAGTATCCTGCAGTATCCTGCAGTAACCTGTAGTATCCTGAAGTATCCTGCAGTATCCTGCAGTATCCTGTAGTAACCTGTAGTATCCTGTAGTATCCTGAAGTATCCTGTAGTAAAGTGAAGTGTCTTGTGTAAGGGCACAACAACAGTTTGGCACTTTACAGCCACAGCCGCCCCACTGTGGCACCTGGTGATCCCGGAGGTCTCCCATCACAGTACTGACCAAGCCCTTCCCAGCACAGTTTCAGAGGTCTGACAGGATCTGACCTTCATTTGCAAGTATGTCCTGCCTTAAGTCTTGCACTGTTGGTGTCTGACTAAATACATGTTACCCTCATCGCTGTGACTCAAGTAGACCTCAAACGTCACATATTAGTCCTTTTAATATTAATGTCCCTCCCCCTCCTCCCCCCTCCCCCCCCCCCCCCCCCTCCTGCAGGGCATCACGCCTGGTTAGCCTCCCTCACCGGAGGCCAATCTGCCGTCCCCGCCTCACCTTCCGTGCATCATTGGCCGCTAACACCTGATACCACCGTGTCGCTAACTCGCAGGCTGCCCACCGTTGCGTCGCCAAATGGCCTGAGACCACCGCCGAGCTGAGGCCGCTCCAGCCGCAAACTCACACTAATTGAGCCCATATGTTCAGAGTGAGTGCACGGCCTTCCCGGCGCTGGCACTGACCACTGCTCACCTCCACGGCCCGGCGCTCAGACTGATGCAGCCGTCACACTGGGGGGGTGAGGGGGGGTGAGCGGGGGTGAGGGGGGGTGAGCGGGGGTGAGCGGGGCCTTCAGGATGGATCATGGACTACAGCCATGGACCGTGTAAACAGGGCCTCAAGAAATGGTCCATCTATCTACTGTATCTGTCTCTTGGGCGGCAGTTTACATGTTCTCCCTGTGCATGCTCCGGTTTCCTCCAGGTGCTGCGGTTTCCACTACTACTAAAAGCATAGGTGTGGAGGTAACGAAAGATTGATGGTGTTTGGTCAGAGGTTTTGATGGGCTCTCTTAACATTGTAAAGCTCTTTGTGTGACCTTGGTCTATAATAATAATGCGCTATATAAATACTATTACTTCCTTGCTATCGCTGTAAACCATTTATAGTTTAGGAAGGATCATCTTGTCCTCTCAGAATAAAAAGGTATTTGGTTCTTTGCCAGATAATTGTGAGTTTGCAATGTTACGACCTTGACCATGAAGTGAGAGAGACCAGAGCGCTGCTGCAGCTGTTAAAAGCAGGACTGAGGGCGATGGGAAGAGACATGAGAGAGACCAGAGAGAGACCAGGGAGAGACCAGAGAGAGACCAGAGAGAGACCAGAGAGAGACTAGAGAGAGACCAGAGAGAGACCAGAGAGAGACCAGAGAGAGACCAAATAGAGAGACCAGATAGAGAGACCAGAGAGAGACCAAATAGAGAGACCAGATAGAGAGACCAGATAGAGAGACCAGAGAGAGACCAAATAGAGAGACCAGAGAGAAAGACCAGAGAGAGACCAGAGAGAGACTAGAGGGAGAGACTAGAGAGACCAGAGAGAGAGACCAGAGAAAGACCAGAGAGATACTAGAGAGAGAGACTAGAGAGACCAGGGAGAGACCAGAGAGAGACTAGAGACACCAGAGAGAGACTAGAGGGAGAGACTAGAGAGACCAGAGAGAGAGACCA
Organism: Knipowitschia caucasica; assembly: GCA_964034765.1. Classification (NCBI taxonomy): domain Eukaryota; kingdom Metazoa; phylum Chordata; class Actinopteri; order Gobiiformes; family Gobiidae; genus Knipowitschia; species Knipowitschia caucasica. Next base: position 2,921,568 of record OZ035839.1, read on the forward strand.
GGGAGAGACCAGAGAGAGACCAGAGAGAGACCAGAGAGGACTCAGGCTGTAGAACGAGGACTCGACGGTATGAGAACCCATGATTTCACCGAGCCATGCCCCAAACATAATCCTCCATCATTTGTTCTTGAAGGTTTTTTGATCTTTCTTCATTTTAGCGACACTTTCACAACAACAAAAGCAGCATATTTAACCTGAACCCACGGAGTCTGAGAGAGTTTTCCGTCCGGGGTAAAGTAATTGGATCTCAACATCCTACTCCAGGGCCAGTCCAAACCGAGCCCAACTGACACACAACATGGAGCTGTTCTGTGGGCGGGCGGCGAGTGGCGGACGGCGAGTGGCGGACGGCGAGTAGCGGACGGCGAGTGGCGGACGGCGAGTGGCGGACGGCGAGTGGCGGACGGCGAGTAGCGGACGGCGAGTGGCGGACGGCGAGTGGCGGACGGCGAGTGGCGGACGGCGAGTGGCGGACGGCGAGCAGAAAGTGGCGGGCGGCGAGTGGCGGGCGGCGAGCAGAAAGTGGCGGGCGGCGAGTGGCGGACGGCGAGTGGCGGACGGCGAGTGGCGGACGGCGAGTGGCGGACGGCGAGTGGCGGACGGCGAGTGGCGGACGGCGAGTGGCGGACGGCGAGTGGCGGACGGCGAGTGGCGGACGGCGAGTGGCGAGTGGCGGACGGCGAGTGGCGGACGGCGAGTAGCGGACGGCGAGTGGCGGACGGCGAGTGGCGGACGGCGAGTGGCGGACGGCGAGTGGCGGACGGCGAGCAGAAAGTGGCGGGCGGCGAGTGGCGGGCGGCGAGCAGAAAGTGGCGGGCGGCAAGTGGCGGACGGCGAGTGGCGGACGGCGAGTGGCGGACGGCGAGTGGCGGACGGCGAGTGGCGGACGGCGAGCAGAAAGTGGCGGGCGGCGAGTGGCGGACGGCGAGCAGAAAGTGGCGGGCGGCAAGTGGCGGACGGCGAGTGGCGGACGGCGAGTGGCGGACGGCGAGTGGCGGACGGCGAGTGGCGGACGGCGAGCAGAAAGTGGCGGGCGGCGAGTGGGGGATGTGAGATTCAGTCTGAGTGGAGTTTGCATGTTGCAGGTTTCCTCTGGGTGCTCCAGTTTCCCCTACCACTAAAAACATGCTGAAACATGTTAACAGGGAAATACATTGAACCTGTCTTTCAAAAGAACCACAAAAACATTTGAACTCATCACAACAAAATAAACCTTTTTGAATCAGGCAACACACCGTTACACCGCTTCAAATTCATGCTTCATAAAAAGTAAGATACTTCAGGACATTCAACATCCAACATGTATGAACATTTATTAACATTTATAGACATTGGTTATCCACCTCTCTCTCTCTCTCTCTGACCTCTCTATCCCTCTGTCTCTACCTCTCTCTCGTTCTCCCTCTGGTCTCTCTCTATCTCCGTCTGCTCTCTCTCCCTCTCCCTCTCTCTCTCCCCCTGGTCCCTCTCTCTTTCTCTCTCTCTCTCTCTCTCTCTTTCTCCCTCTCTCTCTCTCCCCCTGGTCCCTCTCTCTTTCTCTCTCTCTCTCTTTCTCCCTCTCTCTCTCTCCCTCTCTCTCCTCTCTCTCTCTCTCTCCCTCTCTCTCTCTCTCTTTCTCTCTCTCTCTCTCTCCTCTCTCTCTCTCTCTTTCTCTCTCTCTCTCTCTTTCTCCCTCTCTCTCTCTCTCTTTCTCCCTCTCTCTTTCTCTCTCTCTGATCTGTGTTGGCAAATCAACAATTTCTCAACGTCAGGTAAATCCTGTAGTGATTTAGAGCTATACAAAAATACATTAAATTGAATCAAATGTTCCCGTACACTGATTTAGGATGAAATACTTTTTTACTGTGTTGGATCGAGACCCCCTGTAGTTGGATCGAGACCCCCTGTAGTTGGATCGAGACCCCCTGTAGTTGGATCGAGACCCCCTGTGTTGGATCGAGACCCCCTGTAGTTGGATCGAGACCCCCTGTAGTTGGATCGAGACCCCCTGTAGTTGGATCGAGACCCCCTGTAGTTGGATCGAGACCCCCTGTAGTTGGATCGAGACCCCCTGTGTTGGATCGAGACCCCCTGTAGTTGGATCGAGACCCCCTGTGTTGGATCGAGACCCCCTGTAGTTGGATCGAGACCCCCTGTAGTTGGATCGAGACCCCCTGTGTTGGATCGAGACCCCCTGTGTTGGATCGAGACCCCCTGTAGTTGGATCGAGACCCCCTGTGTTGGATCGAGACCCCCTGTAGTTGGATCGAGACCCCCTGTAGTTGGATCGAGACCCCCTGTGTTGGATCGAGACCCCCTGTAGCTGGATCGAGACCCCCTGTGTTGGATCAAGACCCCCTGTAGTTGGATCGAGACCCCCTGTAGTTGGATCGAGACCCCCTGTGTTGGATCGAGACCCCCTGTAGTTGGATCGAGACCCCCTGTAGTTGGATCGAGACCCCCTGTGTTGGATCGAGACCCCCTGTAGCTGGATCGAGACCCCCTGTGTTGGATCAAGACCCCCTGTAGTTGGATCGAGACCCCCTGTGTTGGATCGAGACCCCCTGTAGACCCCCTGTAGTTGGATCGAGACCCCCTGTAGTTGTCTGGAAAATCTCTCTTAAAGTAATCCCCAAAAGACTCCTCCAAACACGACACACACCTGCTTTATAAATATCTTTTCTCGTGTATGTCTGGCCTTGAACACAATCCACCGTCGCGTGTTCTGCAGTGACTTTATAATAATGGGCTGGATGAGTAAAGTGCCGGTGAGTGATGAGCAGAGGGGCAGGAGACCTCTCGGCTGGGGGTCCGCTCTGGGGGTCCGCTCTGACAGATGGCGTCCTGTCACTCGGGCCTCATCCATCGTGGCGGGCGCAGCATCCATCAGACTGGACAAAAGGACAGCGCTCGGCTCCAGAGAAGGTCCACGGCATCGGTCTGCGTCCAGGACTGATCCATCACTGCGGCACTTCCTGGTGGGACTGTGGCAGGGGTCTACGGCACGGTGCTCCGGCTCTGAATGTGGAAAAAGAAGCTTCCACGACAGATTCTGACAGGTTTATAAAGCACGCTGCAAAACTGGATGAAAAGTAAGTCAAATTGCGTCGAACGGCCCTCGCCGCACCGCGCGACTCCCCGCACCGCGCGCACCCCCTGCACCGGGCACCCCAGCCACTGATCAAAACTCCCTGAGGTCATTTTGAAGGTACATGTGTTGAGATGATTTGGAACAATTTTGAGGCGAATCAGTGAAACGGCCGAGGAGGAGTCGCTTTCCAACCGACGTGTATGAAAATGATCGGTTTTCATTTTTCCATTTTGCAGTGAAATCTATGGGCTTCCTGTTTGTCAGAGGGCGGGGCCATAATACATTTTTTTCCATGTCTTGACTTGAGGAACATGTGTTCCAAATTACATGGTTCTACGACAATTTTGACCTCGAACCCCTCCTATAGGCATTTTCAAATTTCCTGTTGTAGGTGGCGCTATAGAGCCAATTTCAAAATGTTTACTTTCAAATGATCAAGAACCAAGAATTGAACCATGGATTCAAGTTTTGTGCAAATCAGACTTTGTTTGTGCAAACGGAAGCAATTTTTCTATTGTCAAAAACTGAAAAAAAAGACGCCACTACAGTGCCTTGCGAAAGTATTCGGCCCCCTTGAACCTTTCAACATTTCGCCACATTTCAGTCTTCAAACATAAAGATATCAAATTTAAATTTTTTGTCATGAATCAACAACAAGTGGGACACAATCGTGAAGTGGAACGAAATGTATTGGATAATTTAAACTTTTTTAACAAATAAAAAACTGAAAAGTGGGGCGTGCAATATTATTGGGCCCCTTTACTTTCAGTGCAGCAAACTCAGTCCAGAAGTTCATTGAGGATCTTTGAATGATCCAATGTTGTCCTAAATGACTGATGATGATAAATAGAATGCACCTGTGTGTAATCAAGTCTCCGTATAAATGCACCTGCTCTTTGATAGTCTCAGGGTTCTGTTTAAAGCACAGAGAGAACCATGAAGACAAAGGAACACACCAGGCAGGTCCGAGATACTGTTGTGGAGAAGTTTAAAGCCGGATTTGGATACAAAAAGATTTCCCAAGCTTTAAACATCTCAAGGAGCACTGTGCAAGCAATTATATTGAAATGGAAGGAGTATCAGACCACTGCAAATCTACCAAGACCCGGCCGTCCCTCCAAACTTTCATCTCAAACAAGGAGAAGACTGATCAGAGATGCAGCCAAGAGGCCCATGATCAATCTGGATGAACTGCAGATAACTACAGCTGAGGTGGGAGAGTCTGTCCATAGGACAACAATCAGTCGTGCACTGCACAAATCTGGCCTTTATGGAAGAGTGGCAAGAAGAAAGCCATTTCTCCAAGATATCCATAAAAAGTCTAGTTTAAAGTTTGCCACAAGCCACCTGGGAGACACACCAAACATGTGGAAGAAGGTGCTCTGGTCAGATGAAACCAAAATCAAACTTTTTGGCCACAATGCAAAACTATATGTTTGGCGTAAAAGCAACACAGCTCATCACCCTGAACACACCATCCCCACCTCAGCTGTAGTTATCTGCAGTTCATCCAGAGTGATCATGGGCCTCTTGGCTGCATCTCTGATCAATCTTCTCCTTGTTTGAGATGAAAGTTTGGAGGGACGGCCGGGTCTTGGTAGATTTGCAGTGGTCTGATACTCCTTCCATTTCAATATAATTGCTTGCACAGTGCTCCTTGAGATGTTTAAAGCTTGGGAAATCTTTTTGTATCCAAATCCGGCTTTAAACTTCTCCACAACAGTATCTCGGACCTGCCTGGTGTGTTCCTTTGTCTTCATGGTTCTCTCTGTGCTTTAAACAGAACCCTGAGACTATCAAAGAGCAGGTGCATTTATACGGAGACTTGATTACACTCAGGTGCATTCTATTTATCATCATCAGTCATTTAGGACAACATTGGATCATTCAAAGATCCTCACTGAACTTCTGGACTGAGTTTGCTGCACTGAAAGTAAAGGGGCCGAATAATATTGCACGCCCCACTTTTCAGTTTTTTATTTGTTAAGAAAGTTAAAATTATCCAACAAATGTCATTCCACTTCACGATTGTGTCCCACTTGTTGATTCATGACAAATTTAAAATGTTATATCTTTATGTTTGAAGACTGAAATTTGGCGAAATGTTGAAAGGTTCTAGGGGGCCGAATACTTTCGAAAGGCACTGTACATTATAAACATATTAATTATAATAATACATTTTATTTCTTAGGTGCCTTTCTTGACACTCAAGGTCGCCTTACATACAAGTAAAAAAGTGCATTTTTAAAACAGTTAAAATACAAAGTTAAAAGCATCATGGACAGAGGAGAGTGTGGTTATGATGTTCGTGAGTGGCTCAGGTCTAAACAGATGAGTTTTGAGGTGGATTTGAAGAATGTGAGTGAGTCGGTGTTACGGAGGTCAGGGGGGAGAGTGTTCCAGAGCTGGGGAGCAGAGCGGCTGAAGGCTCTACTCCCCATGGTATATACAATATACAGTGCCTTGCGAAAGTATTCGGCCCCCCTTGAACCTTTCAACATTTCAGGCTTCAAACATAAAGATATAAAAAATATTTTTTTTGTCAAGAATCAACAACAAGTGGGACACAATCGTGAAGTGGAACGAAATGTATTGGATAATTTAAACTTTTTTAACAAATAAAAAACTGAAAAGTGGGGCATGCAATATTATTCGGCCCCTTGCACTAATACTTTGTAGCGCCACCTTTTGCTGCAATTACAGCTGCAAGTCGCTTGGGGTATGTCTCTATCTGTTTTGCACATCGAGAGACTGGAATTCGTGCCCATTCTTCCTTGCAAAACAGCTCAGGTTCAGTGAGGTTGGATGGAGAGCGTTTGTGAACAGCAGTCTTCAGCTCTTTCCACAGATTCTCGATTGGATTCAGGTCTGGACTTTGACTTGGCCATTCTAACACCTGGATACGTCTATTTGTGAACCATTCCATTGTAGATTTGGCTTTATGTTTTGGATCATTGTCCTGTTGGAAGATAAATCTCCGTCCCAGTCTCAGGTCTTTTGCAGACTCCAACAGGTTTTCTTCCAGAATGGTCCTGTGTTTGGCTCCATCCATCTTCCCATCAATTTTAGCCATCTTCCCTGTCCCTGCTGAAGAAAAGCAGGCCCAAAGCATGATGCTGCCACCACCATGTTTGACAGTGGGGATGGTGTGTTCAGGGTGATGAGCTGTGTTGCTTTTACGCCAAACATATCGTTTTGCATTGTGGCCAAAAAGTTTGATTTTGGTTTCATCTGACCAGAGCACCTTCTTCCACATGTTTGGTGTGTCTCCCAGGTGGCTTGTGGCAAACTTTAAGAGACTTTTTATGGATATCTTTGAGAAATGGCTTTCTTCTTGCCACTCTTCCATAAAGGCCAGATTTGTGCAGTGCACGACTGATTGTTGTCCTATGGACAGACTCTCCCACCTCAGCTGTAGTTTCAGAGGTCAAGTTTTTTGTAGAGTCATGAAATTCGGTACACATGTTCCTCTAGTCAAGACATGAAAAAAATGTTGTTATGGCTCTGCCCTCTGACAAACAGGAATTCCATAAATTTAACTGCAAAATGGAAAAATGAACAGCAAAAGTTTTCATACATGTCGGTTGGAAAGCAACTCCTCCTCGGCCGTTTTACCGATTCGCCTCAAAATCACTCCACATCATCTCAACACATGTACCTTCAAAATGACCTCAGGGATTTTTGATCAGTGAAACGTTGTTTGAGCAGCGGAGCTGCAAAATGTGACCTTTGTTTGGCCGTTTTGGACAATATTAAATTTGCTCCCGTTTGCACATACAAAGTCTGATTTGCACAAAACTTTAATACATTGTTTAACTCTAGGGTCTAGGTCAATTGAAAGTGAAATAAAAGAACTTGGCTCATTAGTGCCCCCTACAGATGGAGTCAAAGTTTTCAGAGTTTTTCATACTAAAAACTCTGAAATAGTCTGTAGGGGGCGTTAATGAGCCGAGTTCAATTATCATAATCAGAACACATTCTGCCTTAAAACAAGATTTTCCATAGGACTTTAGACATCTGTATAAAGTTAGCATAGGACTTTAGACATCTGTATAAAGTTAGCATAGGACTTTAGACATCTGTATAAAGTTAGCATAGGACTTTAGACATCTGTATAAAGTTAGCATAGGACTTTAGACATCTGTATAAAGTTAGCATAGGACTTTAGACATCTGTATAAAGTTAGCATAGGACTTTAGACATCTGTATAAAGTTAGCATAGGACTTTAGACATCTGTATAAAGTTAGCATAGGACTTTAGACATCTGTATAAAGTTAGCATAGGACTTTAGACATCTGTATAAAGTTAGCATAGGACTTTAGACATCTGTATAAAGTTAGCATAGGACTTTAGACATCTGTATAAAGTTAGCATAGGACTTTAGACATGTGTATAAAGTTAGCATAGGACTTTAGACATCTGTATAAAGTTAGCATAGGGCTGTATTTGTCAGTATATAGTTAGCATAGGGCTGTATTTGTCAGTATAAAGTTAGCATAGGGCTGTAGTTATTGGTATATAGTTAGCATCGGGCTGTAGTTATTGGTATATAGTTAGCATCGGGCTGTAGTTATTGGTATAAAGTTAGCATAGGGCTGTATTTGTCTGAATCAGTGGTGGATCACGCTAACTGTTGGGAGCAGGTGCACATTGGTTCTTTATACAGTCTGACAGTGGCCTGCGCCTGTGTGTCTCCGCCCTCACACCTCCTCTCTGTCTCTGTGGGAGGCCCCCGCCAAGAACAAAAGCCTCCACAATAAAACCCATTAGCATTTTGTTGGATTTGAATTCAGGCCAGAGCCGCACTGTCCAAACACTAAACGGACGAGTGTTTGTTTACTCTGCTGTTTCAATACTGATTAAAATAAGAATGACCCAGAGGCGCGGCTGCAGTTATGGAGCACGTGGGCACTTTTGAAGGGAAAGCAACGAGAAAACAGAAGCAGCAGAAGCCTGGAAGTCGGCCAGCGGTGACGGTTACTGCCCTAGGGCACCGCCGCAGATGCCCACGGAGAGAGCAGACAAGAGGAGGCGACTTCTGTGACGGTTTCATCAGTATCTCTGAAGTCTCTTTACTCTACTCATCTGTGCAATCATAACTTAATGTCGGAAAGTGCAATGTGTCCCATAGCCTCCTGCTGCTAACATGTACAGATGTATACACACAATTATATATTCATTAGACTGTCAGACTGTACAATAAGTCACTAATGCACTAGGACTGAAAAACCTGCACAGCTATTGCCACTTGTTAATGCTGCAATTTACAGTCAATCCTGACAAAATCACAAACACAAAAGGCATATTAAAAACTAATTGTATCCCATTCACGCACAAATACGTCAAAGCAAATAGCAACGTCATGTGCCATTGACGCATTAATACGTCATTTTTCGCTATTTTCACGTTCCCAGATGTCTATTGTATCTAATATGTATGGGGATGACTTGAGACCATATTTAATCGAGCAGGTGGCAGCATTTCTCTCTGAATGGTTTGAAAACAGTTAGGTGCACATGTTGTGCCTCTTTTTTCTCAACTTTCTGGTGATTTCAGTAAAACTTCCCTCTACTCGACGGAGGATTACAGGGGAACGAAAAAAGCTATAAACAAAATTCTTTTTGCTGAGGAAATTAGACAGTCCATTCTTTTAGAATCCGGATTTCAGATAGTCATAGTACACAATATTCTGTGGCACTTGAAAAATCAGTAAAAATCATCAGAAATGGCTGGCACTGTGGGAGTACCTGTTCTGATAGGCTGGCATTCTTTTATACTTGGTTGTCTTTCCAAGGAGATGTCTTAAGAGAAAGAGCACATCCAGCCCAGCCTCCTTCCAAACATGTCTGCCTTTGGTCAGGCTGCAAGCAGTATATCAGGAGATAAGACACACCTCCACTTCCACAGACACAGCTTCACAATGAGACCTTTAGTATTTAGCATCAATCAAAGAAACAGTGGCAGTCTGATCAGGCCTAGTCTGGTCCCATCTGCAGACGACCCCCAGAAGACTGGTCCCATCTGCAGACGACCCCCAGAAGACTGGTCCCATCTGCAGACGACCCCCAGAAGACTGGTCCCATCTGCAGACAACCCCCAGAAGACCGGTCCCATCTGCAGACAACCCCCAGAAGACTGGTCCCATCTGCAGACGACCCCCAGAAGACTGGTCCCATCTGCAGACGACCCCCAGAAGACTGGTCCCATCTGCAGACAACCCCACGAAGACTGGTCCCATCTGCAGACGACCCCACAAAGACTGGTCCCATCTGCAGACAACCCCCAGAAGACCGGTCCCATCTGCAGACAACCCCCAGAAGAACGGTCCCATCTGCAGACGACCCCCAGAATTCCGGTTCCATCTGCAGACGACCCCCAGAAGACTGGTCCCATCTGCAGACGACCCCCAGAAGACTGGTCCCATCTGCAGACGACCCCCAGAAGACTGGTCCCATCTGCAGACAACCCCACGAAGACTGGTCCCATCTGCAGACGACCCCACAAAGACTGGTCCCATCTGCAGACAACCCCCAGAAGACCGGTTCCATCTGCAGACGACCCCCAGAAGACTGGTCCCATCTGCAGACGACCCCCAGAAGACTGGTCCCATCTGCAGACGACCCCCAGAAGACTGGTCCCATCTGCAGACAACCCCACGAAGACTGGTCCCATCTGCAGACGACCCCACAAAGACTGGTCCCATCTGCAGACAACCCCCAGAAGACCGGTTCCATCTGCAGACGACCCCCAGAAGACTGGTCCCATCTGCAGACGACCCCCAGAAGACTGGTCCCATCTGCAGACGACCCCCAGAAGACTGGTCCCATCTGCAGACGACCCCACAAAGACTGGTCCCATCTGCAGACAACCCCCAGAAGACCGGTTCCATCTGCAGACGACCCCCAGAAGACTGGTCCCATCTGCAGACGACCCCCAGAAGACCGGTTCCATCTGCAGTCTCTGGCAGAGAGAGAACAGACGGAAGCAGAGAGTTTGTGTTTGAGGCTCTAGACCTGCCGCAGAGACGGAGCAGACACACGACCAGGCCCCGGTGATCACACTTAGTGGCTTTCTCTCCAAACACAGTGGAGAACTACCACAGAGCCACAGCTGCCCCGGGGCACACTGACAGAAGTGAGACGAACAGTCTGCGGGACATCTTGCTTTGCTAACAGCTTCTTTCCACAAGCTGCTCCTTCATGTTCTTCCACTTGTGTTGAAACTGTTTTGTTCAATCAGGAGCAACGGGAACAGACAACAAATGAGTATTATTAGATTTGTACATATATATATATATACATATATATTGTTGGTTGTAATCTGACACTGCATCAATCACACAAATACAACTCTGAGGACAATATTTTCAAGATTATTGCTGCTGTACAGAATGTGGTTAGGATTTGGCCTTAGACCCCGACAGAGACCTGTACGACTGCAGAAGGGGAACGAGATTATGAGATGAAATCCCCCGGGGCCTAGACTCTGGTGGTGGGAGCAAGGAGAAGGATGAAGGAGCTGGAACGAGGCGGAGATGGGGAGGAGGAGGGTTGCGGCCATAGACTGTATATATTAATGGACAGAGTCACGCCTATCTCCGCCGTTCTAACTAATGGGCCAAAAAATGTGCTCTACTGGAGCAATCCAAAATGGCCGCGAGTGGTCCCGCCCACAAGAAAATTGTGAAAAAACGCATCTGCGCATGCGTCAGCCGGAGAGAGCTCCATTCATTTGAACGAGAGACTTCAAAAATTCACAGCAAGTAAACTAGAGTGGACCAGAACACTCCCCTCAGCATTGACACACATGTGGAACGGAGCTTTGGGCCAAGAGCCAACTTTTGGTCCATCCTGTAAAGACGTTTTTGAGAAGTCTGCCAATGCTATATGTTAGCATTGGCTAATTCTTCTTCTGGGTCCACCCCCACAGGCCCGGGGTGGTACTGCAGCATGTCAGCGCACGTCATTTTGGCCACTTTTGAGCTGGGACCCTCCCCCACTGGTTGCGGCGTGAACGAAGCTGCTGCTTGGATGGAGCTTCCTCGCAATATGAAGCTGATGGGCACCTCGAAGAAATGGAGCTTCAAGTGCCATAGAACCAAGCGACCAAAAAGGGCTAAGTTTTAATTTTGCTCCTGGAGTCAAAGGCGCATTGCAGCAAGTGATGAAAAATAGGTCAAAAATGTCTCAAAATTGACTAAATGTGTCTTAATCTGAGCACATTCTGACTGAGCCTTAAAACAAGATTCTCCAATGGGTCAAAGCAAAATGATCTTGTTTTAAAAAAGATACAGACATGTCTCGCTTGGAATGAGAAAATAAATCAAGAGTTCTTGAAATGAGTTCGAATCCCGGTCGGAGCAGGGTCTTTCTGGGTGGAGTTTGCATGTTCTCCCCGTGCTTGCGTAGATTTCCTCCAGGTACTCCGGTTTCCCATACAATTATGCTCACTGGGTAAAATCCTCCAGCTCTGGTCCTGACCAACCCGAGCATCAACATCTGGAGATGGGTTCCCGGGCGCTGTTACTACGGCGACCACTGCTCCTGACCTAAAGCCTAGTGTATACTTGCGCGGCGCTGCTTACGTTAGCGGTTGCGGTGGACCTACGCAAGAACAATTTAATTTATACTCCTTGCGGAGTTTTGAGGAGAATGTTGTAATCATACAACCAACCACATGATGGCGATCTCACAGGAGTTGCCTGAGAAACCTAAGCGGTCTCGTTTACGCTGCTACTTTCTCCTCTTCAAAACAAAAACATGAACAAACCGATCTGTTTGAGATCATTACATGTGTTTCTACTGTAGGTTTATATGACAGTTCTATGGACTCATTTAACTGTGATGCTGTGAATAAAGACACAGTTCTGTTGGAAACATAGTTGTTATTAAATTGTATTCAGCAAAAACAGCAAAACAATAAAAGTGGTAAATATCTGAGACAAACATGAACAATTTATAAGTGCAGGAGGAATGGAACAGACGCGATAAGCTACGAGTGCAGATTCAGACAAGACAGGAACAGTTTATAAGTTATATATAAGTTATATATATGTTAAACATGCAACAGAACTCTAGTCCACAGTCTCCTGTATATCAGGCTCTGAGCCCAAACTACTTTTCCTTTGGTTTCTTCGAAGCGTGAAGCTCTCTGCTCCATAGAGCCTCGTCCATGCTCCTGCTGCAGCCGCTCCGTGCTTCCTTCCAATACACACACACGGACCAATCACAGCGGAGCTTCCTTGCGGCGACCCTTACGTAGTTAGAAAATTTCGATGCTGCGCGGCAGGCGACGTAAGGGCCTTGCGGTGACCAGCAAGTGACGTCACGTCACCTCCGTAAGCTCCGCGCGAGTATGAACTAGGCTTAAGCCTTAGAGCATCAGGATGGGTCAAATGCAGAGGATGAATTTCCCTCCGGGGATCAATAAAAGTGCACCTTTAAATCAGACCAAATATCTTTGTTCCGTTGGATGATTTTAGTTTAACACAGTCACAATGTCTCAGTCGGATTAATTTCACAAAAAATAATGGTATAGAAATAAATGACACCAATAAAAAAAGATATGTTTAAAGAAATGATTATAAAGAGCGGTTTGAGGATGTATATGTTCCACAGACAGAGCTCTGAGGTCGTTGTGGTCGTATAGAATCAGTGCATTCAGATCAATGACAGACATCACCATCTTCCTCACCGTCCTTTCTCCGTCTGTCTTTCATCTCTCGCACATATTCTCGCCGCTCCGTGTTGTCTTTGATGGGCTTCGATCTAACCCTCGCTGTCTGTCTTTTGAGTGGCACCTGAAAAACGCTCTCCGACTATATTGTTACACGCCAAGACCTTGTTTAAGCCCCATTGTACAGAGCGCGTGCGTTTGCGACGGCCTATTCCCGGCAAAACACCCGAAGGTTACGGGCGCCGCATGCTCCGCGCTGGATCCAAATCAATCCCGAAACAAAGGAAACCATCGAACCAACGCAGCTTGAATACCAATTTTATCTCAACAAGCAGGGATTGGTATCGATGTGGGATGATGGAGGCCTGTCCGTGACGCGCCGCTGCTGACAGAGATACAGCCGCCTCTACAGCCGCCTCTCAGCAGCTCTCTGAGGCGCTGGTTTCCTCCAGGCGCTCCCAGGATATCAGTCTGTACCTGTGTGCCGCGACCGGGGCCTGGACGCCCCACAGAGAGAGAGATGGAAGAAGATGGAGGACACAGATAATGTTAATCTCTATTCGACGAAGCAGTGTTCTTGTGCCTGGTGTTGGAAGTTTTTGTTTAGTTTTGGAAGGTTTCTTTTCTCAGTAATTTAATGTTAATTATTTGTGTTTTGCCCAGAACCACTGGTCCATCGGGAGTTCTTATGTCCATAGGCTAAAGTCTGTAAATGTAAATAAATGTCACGGATCATCACTGTCATAAGCCCTCTGCAACAATTTATTGGGGGACCTGAGGCTGTAGACCCAGGACTGAGGCTGTAGACCCAGGACTGAGGCTGTAGATCCACGACTGAGGCTGTAGATCCAGGACTGAGGCTGTAGACTCAGGACTGAGGCTGTAGATCCAGGACTGAGGCTGTAGACCCAGGACTGAGACTGTAGATTCATGACTGAGGCTGTAGATCCAGGACTGAGGCTGTAGACCCAGGACTGAGGCTGTAGACCCAGGACTGAGACTGTAGATTCATGACTGAGGCTGTAGATCCAGGACTGAGGCCGTAGACCCAGGACTGAGGCCGTAGATCCAGGATTGAGGCCGTAGATCCAGGACTGAGGCTGTAGACCCAGGACTGAGGCTGTAGATCCAGGACTGAGGCTGTAGACCCAGGACTGAGGCTGTAGATCCAGGACTGAGCTGTAGACCCAGGACTGAGGCTGTAGACCCAGGACTGAGGCTGTAGATCCAGGACTGAGCTGTAGACCCAGGACTGAGGCTGTAGACCCAGGACTGAGGCTGTAGATCCAGGACTGAGCTGTAGACCCAGGACTGAGGCTGTAGATCCAGGACTGAGGCTGTAGACCCAGGACTGAGGCTGTAGACTCAGGACTGAGGCTTTAGACCCAGGACTGAGGCTGTAGACTCAGGACTGAGGCTGTAGATTTGTTTTTCTCTCTCAAACAGATTTACCAACATTACCCTAAAAACGTCCTTACTTTCAGCAGCGTCAATGAAAGCCATCAGTAGTTTTTGCCGGTCCATGAAAACACCGTGCGTGGCGTGATCGCGGCTAATGAGGCTTCTCCAGAACCCATTTGGGTCCCGGTCGTACAGATGGGGTTCTCTCTCACTTTCAAATTAAGCACTTTCTTGTCATCGGCGACGATCCGGACGCTTCCAGGACCGAGGAGACTACAGTGTCCTCTCTCCGCAGATATAACTCACCGGGATCGATAAAAACATTTCCCACATTCAGGAATCGATGAGAGAAATGTGAAGAGTTTTTTCTGTTATTGAGCCGCGAACTGTAAACTGGAAATTATACGATCACCTCTGTAACCTTTGGACTCACAACTGATGTTAATGTTGTTGTTGATCTACAGCCTCAGTCCTTGGTCTACAGCCTCAGTCCTGGGTCTACAGCCTAAGTCCTGGGTCTACAGCCTCAGTCCTGGATCTACAGCTCAGTCCTGGGTCTACAGCCTCAGTCCTGGGTCTACAGCCTCAGTCCTGGATCTACAGCTCAGTCCTGGGTCTACAGCCTCAGTCCTGGGTCTTCAGCCTCAGTCCTGGGTCTACAGCCTCAGTCCTGGGTCTACAGCCTCAGTCCTGGGTCTACAGCCTCAGTCCTGGGTCTACAGCCTCAGTCCTGGATCTACAGCCTCAGTCCTGGGTCTACAGCTCAGTCCTGGATCTACAGCCTCAGTCCTGGGTCTACAGCTCAGTCCTGGATCTACAGCCTCAGTCCTGGGTCTACAGCCTCAGTCCTGGGTCTACAGCTCAGTCCTGGATCTACAGCCTCAGTCCTGGGTCTACAGCTCAGTCCTGGATCTACAGCCTCAGTCCTGGGTCTACAGCCTCAGTCCTGGGTCTACAGCCTCAGTCCTGGGTCTACAGCCTCAGTCCTGGGTCTACAGCTCAGTCCTGGATCTACAGCCTCAGTCCTGGGTCTACAGCTCAGTCCTGGATCTACAGCCTCAGTCCTGGGTCTACAGCCTCAGTCCTGGGTCTACAGCCTCAGTCCTGGGTCTACAGCCTCAGTCCTGGGTCTACAGCCTCAGTCCTGGATCTACAGCCTCAGTCCTGGATCTACGGCCTCAGTCCTGGGTCTACGGCCTCAGTCCTGGGTCTACGGCCTCAGTCCTGGGTCTACGGCCTCAGTCCTGGGTCTACAGCCTCAGTCCTGGATCTACAGCCTCAGTCCTGGATCTACGGCCTCAGTCCTGGGTCTACGGCCTCAGTCCTGGGTCTACGGCCTCAGTCCTGGGTCTACGGCCTCAGTCCTGGGTCTACAGCCTCAGTTGACGCTGCTGAAAGTAAGGACGTTTTTAGGGTAATGTTGGTAAATCTGTTTGAGAGAGAAAAACAAATCTAGTCTCAGTCCTGGGTCTACAGCCTAAGTCCTGGGTCTACAGCCTCAGTCCTGGGTCTACAGCCTCAGTTCTAGATGTTTGCGTTTATAAAAGATAAAAATACAGTTTGTTTGAAAACTTTAAAACAGCTCTTATCGGTGCAAGTCCCTGTGACATGTTCACAGGGACTCTGAGGAGCACAGGGACTGGCCTCCTGCTGGGACTCTGAGGAGCACAGGGACTGGCCTCCTGCTGGGACTCTGAGGAGCACAGGGACTGGCCTCCTGCTGGGACTCTGAGGAGCACAGGGACTGGCCTCCTGCTGGGACTTTGAGGAGCACAGGGACTGGCCTCCTGCTGGGACTCGGAGGAGCACAGGGGACTGGCCTCCTGCTGGGACTCTGAGGAGCACAGGGACTGGCCTCCTGCGGGACTCTGAGGAGCACAGGGACTGGCCTCTGCTGGGACTCTGAGGAGCACAGGGATGGCCTCCTGCTGGGACTTTGAGGAGCACAGGGACTGGGCCTCCTGCTGGGACTCTGAGGAGCACAGGGACTGGACTTAATGCCTTGTGTGATTGTTTCTATCTGCAGAACGTTGAGTTGGCAACTGTTCTATAAAATAAACTTGTGTTGCCTTTCCTTTGGCTACAAACACTCATTTACAATACTCAAATTAGTATCTCGTTGCTAGTTTTTGTAGCCTATAAATTAACACCTGTTTCTCTTTCTATTTTACAACCCTAGAGCAATGCAATACATTAGAACGTGGCAGAAACAACACTTTCTAGCCTTGTAGCTTAGCCTGCTACAAAACACAACATGTATATTAAATAATACAAAATGAATCTGAATTTTGAAAAAGTCCAAATCCCAACTCAAGCAGCACTGAGGCTCCAAGATTTACGACTGAGCATCATGAGCGAGGATTATTTTGGGACGGTAAACATATTCCACCTGATGCATCGGTCACATAGCACACATGCTCAAGCTAGCACCTGTCGGAGAGGGGGGGGTCATTCCAGCGCTGGTTTTGGACGAGCCTCTCAGTTACAGAAGCGTCTGTGCTGGCCCCCACCCCCCTCTCTCTGGCCCCGCCCCCCTCTCTGGTCCCGCCCCCTCTCTGGTCCCGCCCCCCTCTCTGACCCCGCCCCCTCTTTCTGGTCCTGCCCTCCTCTCTCTGGCCCCACCCCCTTCTCTGGCCCCAGCCTCTTCTATCTGGTCCTGCCCTCCTCTCTATGGCCCCGCCCCCCTCTCTGACCCCGCCCCCTCTTTCTGGTCCTGCCCTCCTCTCTCTGGCCCCACCCCCTTCTCTGGCCCCAGCCTCCTCTATCTGGTCCTGGCCCTCCTCTCTCTGGCCCCACCCTCCTCTCTCTGGCCCCCCACCCTCTCATCTGGCCCCACCCTCCTCTCTCTGGACCTGCCCTCCTCCTCTCTGGCCCCGCCCCCCCCCTTTCTAGCCCCGCCCCCTCTCTGGTTCCTCACTTTGCACGCCTGTTATGGCAGCTCTGACATGATTGATGGAGCAGTCACACTCAGGGTTAATTTCCACGTCTGCTGAATAATGTATGGCTGTGTTTCGGTTCTCTCCGCTCTCGCCGCATGGGGCCCGCCGCTGTTTGGACCAATCAACACGTTTGTGCTGGAGATGGCTGGAGGCTTGACCATCTCTGAGGCCACCACGCTCCCGGGACCCATGCATTATTCAGCCGCTGGAAATGGTGAGCTGTATATGAATGAATAAAAACAGCCTCTGGAGGGTTTTTGACTAAAGCGTTGCCATTTTGGAAGCGTCCCGCTGTTTTGCTTTTTATAACAGTAATGTCACCACACGTTTTATGTTTCAAGCTGTGCGTGTCGAGTACTGGTGATGCTTTTGAGGACAGTCCCCGCGCTGGAAGCATCAGGACTGACTTGTTACTAGTGACACGGCTGGTTTATAAAGCAGTCATTGACAAAAAAAAATCATTTACGATGGATTTTTGTCATGAAGACTAAACCAAAACTAATACAAAATGACTTAAAACTTCCTTGACAACCCCATAACTGACATGGTTAAGATAAGATGGACTTGATCTCACAGTAGAGAAATGTACAGGGTTCAAATGTACAGTGTTCAAAGCCCTCACACTGATTTCATTTTAACACCTGGAACAGTCTTCCTGAAAATGTGAAAGGAGCTACTTATAATAATAATAATTTCAACAATAATAATAATCTAAATTAATAATACATTGGTTTTATACAGCGCTTTTTGGACACTTCACATCATTATCATTTCTCTCCAAACACGGTGGTGATTAACTTCTACTGTAGCCACAGCTGCCCTGGGGCACACTGACTGAAGCGAGGCAACCAGTCTGTGCCATCAGCCCCTCCCACCACCACCAACCATTCACACACACACCAGACTCATTCTAATGTGGGGGAAGTGTCTTGCCTAAGGACACAACCACAGCTTGGCACTTTACAGCCGCAGCAATGTTCAAATCCAGGTTTAAAACAGTTAAACACAAATAAAAACACAAACTGAATCCGTCAGTTGGAACAGGATGAGAAAGCTCCAGGAAAAGTTACATCTCTAGACACTTGTTAAGAAACTGCTTAACTCTGCCACAAAGTAAAAGGTAAATAGGAGGATCTTCTACTTCCTGGTGGATCATCAAGACTATTGGTCCTCCTAGTTGTCAATCATTCTGGTGATCCTCGTCAAACAAGACCAAAGAGTTGTATTCAAAAAGTGGAGAGGGTTCTTTCGTAGAATGTGGGAAATCCTCCTAAAAAACCCTTAACAATACTAGACAATACAACATCTCAGAGGACGTGGCGGCACGGTGGCTGAGTGGATAGCACTCTCGCCTCTCAGCAAGAAGGTCCTGGGTTCGAATCCCGGCCGGACCAGGGCCTTTCTGAGTGGAGTTTGCATGTTCTCCCCGTGTCTGCGTAGGTTTCCTCTGGGTACTCCGGTTTCCCCTACCACTAAAAATATGTACAATAGGTCTGGCATGTGCCTCCTGTACTGGCCCCGCTCCCATCTCTGTGTGGAGTGAGAGGACAAGTGCCAAATAATAACAATTGTAAACTGCTTTGTGACTCTGGTCTGTGAAAGGCGGTATATAAATAAAGATTACTTACTTACTTACTTTATGAAACCATTGAAATCACCAAAATAGATCAGAGAATCGACAACAATAGAACACGTAAGTATTGGTCCATATGGAGAAACCAATGTCCATGAATGTTGAAAAATGTAGAATGTTAAAGTGTCCTGGATCATCACAGTCCTTTTGATAGACAATATCAATAGGGTTTTGTTAGGGTTATAGAGCCATTGGTTCATGAGCGACAGAGACCAGTGTCCATAGATGTGGACACTGGGTTATAGAGCCATTGGTTCATGAGCGACAGAGACCAGTGTCCATAGATGTGGACACTGGGTTATAGAGCCATTGGTTCATGAGCGACAGAGACCAGTGTCCATAGATGTGGAGTGTCTCTGTCTTTTCACCCTTCTGCATCAATATATAGGAAGTCTTATCTTATCTGCATTGTATCTATTGTTTTCTGGTTTCAAATTGTAGTAATCCAGATCGCTGCGGTCACAACACTGCAGTCATGTGACATTTATCAACATTTGTGGACATTGGTCTCTGCCCCTTTATCGACCAATACCAATGTGTTTTCTGTTCTGTGTCTGAACTGTCTGATTCTTTGATCTGTGTCAGAGAAATCAACGGTTTTGTAATGTCCTCTGCGATAACTAGAACACATTGAATTAAACTGCAGTCCTATTCATGCGTGGCTGGGGTTGCACATGTCTGGATCTTACAGTGAGAGAGACTGACGACACCACTCCAACATGTCCGCCCCCCGCCCCCCGCCCCCCCCTCCCCCCCTCTCCGCACCCCAGTCCCACGCTCAGAGGCTGGGGTCACTGGATGAAGACAGTCCTTGACAAACGGGACGTGCCGGTGATTGATGGAGAGCGTTGATGCCGGGACACGGGACCAGCCCTCTGAGCCAACATGTGCCAGTCTCTCCAGTGTGTCCCGGACCTCCCGCTGCTCCCGTCCCCAGTCCTCTGGGGCGCCATTTTTCATCAATGACAATCCTACGGCTCAGCACTTTCCCAGGCCACGCTCGGGCTCCGGCCTGAGAGAAGAGGCACTTCAGAAACAACAGGATTATAGTGAGTTCTGTGGATGATTGTTACTTAATGTGTGTGTGTGTGTGTGTGTGTGTGTCTGTGCGCGTGTGCGTGTGCGTGTGTGTGTGTGCGCGTGTGTGTGTGTGTGTGTGATCTGATTTGTGATGTTTTGTAATGTCCATAGTTCAAATAGATAAATATATACTTAAAGGGGACATATCATGAAAAATCCACTTTTTGTGCCTTAAATGCCTTATGTTGTGAAGTTGGAGCCTCTAGAAGTGCAAAAAAGTTGAAGTCTCTTCATGGGTTGCAGAGAACACTTCATATTCTGTTTAGGTAAGATTTTTCAACCCGTTCTGATTTTGCCATTCTCTATTACGTGTTTAGAATTATTACGCCACAGTGTTTGCAGCGAGACTGCCATATAAGGGCATGGACGTCTAACAAAACACTTCGGCCCAGCCCTCCTCTACTGTGCATCACTTAATTTGTAGTCCAAGCTCAAGGATGCCAGCGAACAGGGCTAGACTGGCCATCGGGCGTACCGGGCAATGCCCATATTTGGGCCGGTCTGTCTGCCTCATACAAAACACATGTTTATGAGAAGTGTAAATCCGTTGAGAATTGTTGGAGCGGGGCACCTGCTGTATGTACTTGAACGGGATTCCGCCACCTCAGCGGCCGCAGTGTTCCGGGGCATCTGCGGCCGCTTTGTAATGAGCAGCTTCCGCGTCCAGCGGCTGCGAGAGGCTGTGAGCGTCCAGCGGCTCGCAGCCGCTCCACCGTGTTGTGACTGAGCGCGCAGCCTCAACGTGGCCATGTACCCAACCCCATAAACGCAGGACCATGCGTGTCTTTGAGTAATCTGTGCACCCAATAAATACACTGCTGCAGGAAACAGTCCGCGTCTCCCCTCTCCTCTCGAAGCGCGATTAAACGCCCTAAATAAAGCTCTGATACCTACATTTTGCATTGCATTAAAAGTTCATGTTTGAGCCCAAAAGTAAAATGTTGTGAACAAATTAAACAGATTAAGAGCCAGCAAATGGCTGACAATATGCATTTCAGTCTTTTTTGACCAATTCTCATCCCTGTAACAAACAATAGTGTTGTCTGTGTCCACCTCCTTCACTCTGAGACATGTTCATTACTCTCTTTGATGTAGACTATTGCATTTTATTTTATTGTTGAAACTGCACATATCCTGATCCTCTACAGCAGCCATTCCCAAACTCAGTAACACCGAGGCCCCCTTAAAAATCTGACGGGTCTGCGTGGCCCCCCAAAATAATAACCAAGAAGACAACATTAAGAATAGGCTCTTCTGGTTATTTTATTTTGGGGAAATAGCCTCTGCTACAAACATTGTAATACAAAAATGATTACAGTGGATTATTCAAGTCAAATAATGAACACAAATATTTTAATATTACAAACAAAACATTATAAATTTAACATTAAATAATTATATTATTTTTTTATTTTTTTTATGACCTCCCGCGGCCCCCCTGCAGTACCCTCGCGGCCCACCAGGGGGCCGCGGACCCCACTTTGGGAGACACTGCTCTACAGTATTTGCTTCCACATATATTGACCAGATGCATCGACGTCATCCAGTCACATGATTGTGAATGAGCTTACGGCGGAAGTATTGGAAACTAGCATTGCTGCGAGAGCAAAACGGACACAACTCTTAAAAACGGAGCTTCCTCTCCTAAATCGAGAAGTGGCTGCTTCAAGCACATGTTCGATTACGTTATTGGTGGAAGTAGGACATCAGGTCAGGGCTCACAAAGAGTGGTATTTGGAGAAGTTAAGGATCGCCGAACTGGATGTTGACCCGTACCTTTCTCCCCCAGTCAATTTTATCGATTAAATAAAATGTCTATTTTTGCCCAAATTCACCCTGATCTTAATCATTATCGTAAACAATGCATCCCCTCACACTGGAGCAGATTTATATGTACATTTTGCTGGTAGCATTAACAATAGTCCACTTTTCTGTGGCTTTTCTGTCTACAGCCAAACATGATACGTACTGACGGAGAGGAAAATAGTGAAACACGCAATTGACTTAAAAGATAAAAATGTCAATGTTGCAGCGCACATACAGGACAGTAGTAAGAGACACGTTTGACGTGTGTCATTGTCCTCCAAATTAATGGAAATAAAATAAATACAAACTTGTGATTGCTTTATCTTGTAAAAAGTGTTCACTGCATATTAGGGAGTGCTTGGATGGGTCCCAGTCCTTTTGGTTGATTGCCGCCATCATCGTCGTCTGTCTTC
This sequence comes from Knipowitschia caucasica, assembly GCA_964034765.1. Taxonomy (NCBI): domain Eukaryota; kingdom Metazoa; phylum Chordata; class Actinopteri; order Gobiiformes; family Gobiidae; genus Knipowitschia; species Knipowitschia caucasica. The sequence continues at coordinate 2,943,586 of OZ035839.1, forward strand.
ATGACGAGCAGGTATCAGATAAAAAAGCTTATGTCCTAGTCTGTTAGTATAATCAACCGCACTGCAAAATGTCACAGTTTTGGCTGTAATGCGCTGAAACAGGTTGTTTTGGTCAGGTGTCCGTAGGCTCCAGTTAGACTTCTGCCGTCTGTCATGGAGAGTGGGCGTGGCCGGGACGTCACATGCAAGGGGCCAATAAACTAGGAGTCGGCAACCTGCAGCTCCGGGGGCCCATGCGTCTTTTTCCTTCTGTAGAAGGAAAAACGTTCTTAACGTTTTTAAATGCTATAAAAATGTGCACAAGTAATATTCAATTTAAACATTTCTGTCAACGTAGTGTGTCATATCCTGCGACGTAGGATATGAGGCGTGAGAGCATCATAGACTGTGCGCATGGATCCCAAAGCTAAAAAGAGAAGAGTCGATAATAAGACTGGACTAAGAATGAAACTTAACATTTGCTTTCAGTCAATGAGGAAGGCCTGCTTCATGTTTGCGATGTAATGAGAAGTTTCTATGAAATAATTGTATCTGTACTTAGAAACTACAAAAATGGCCGCTCGGGGTGGAGATGAACCTGTGTCACCTGGATGGGGGCGTGGTCAAAAGCACCTCATTTGCATTTAAAGAGACAGCACCAAAACAGGTTGCTCTCAGACGCACTTCAGGACAGGTGTAGAAGAAAGGCCCGTGGAGCTACAAATAATAAGACTCAGACCCAGGCATTGCAGTTATGCTTTATTATAGGCCACAAATTAATGATTTAGATGTAAAAATCAATAATTTGAAAAGACGATCCAAAAATATTAAAAAATATAAATACATGTGCAAGAATCCCATAGTGTGCACCAGACAAAGTACATAAAAATAAAACAAGCCCAAAAAGAAGTACAGAAAATGAAGTAAAGAAAAAAATCATAACTGTGAAACGAATCATCAATACACCATACAGGATACATAAAGTGCTTTGCTCAGATGATAACAAATGAAAGAAGCTGGTCTCTCATCTCTGGTTCTCTCTCTGGTTCATCTCTGGTCTCTCTTGGTCTCTAAAGCTAGAGTGTAGACTTGCGCAGGCGTGGCTTACGTTTAGCGGTTGCGGGCTGTGTTGGTCCTACGTAAGCACAATTGCTGTTATACTGGAGCGTTTCCCCTTACGAGTTTTGAGGAGATGTGTGTAATTTTTTCTTTATTTTGTTATGTGTTTTTTTCTTTTTTTTTGTGTATTATTGTTTTGTTTTTTATTATTTTTTATTTAATCCCACAACAAACCACATGATGGGCCGATCACATCCTGGAGCGGTCTTTTACGCTGCTTACTTTGTCCTTTCAGAACAAACAATAGCAACAAAGCTGTTTGAGCTCATTACACGTGTTTCTACGGTTAGGTTGAAGTGAGTGGTTTTATGGATTCATTAGTTTTTTAGTCATTTAACGGTGGTGATGCGGTGAATAAGGACACAGTTCTTGTTGGAATAAAATAAGTTTTTATTACATAGTTTTTGACAAACAGCCAAAACCTATAATAGTGGTATATATCTGGTGACAAACATGAACGATTTACGAGGTGCTGGGAGGGAAAGCAAACAAAACGCAGCTTCGATTCAAACAAGTACAGGAACTGTGCAAAACATAACGACGCACAGGTTTAAGCTATTATATATGTTAGTTAGTCCACAGTTTCCTGTATATCAAGGCTTTGAGCCCAAACTGCGTTTTCTGCCACAAGGCCCAAACTCTCGGGCTCAATAGTGCCGCGCCATGTCCCTGCTGCAGCCAGCTCGGGCTTCCTTCCAATACCACAACACGGGGACCAATCAATCCTATCCAATCCAATCCACTTTATTTATTTAGCACATTTTATTAAACTATCAAAACGTTTCCAATGTGCCTCGAACAACAGATAACAATAAACAAAAACAATACAAATTGAGTTCCACCAAATAAAATTGAAATCAGCGGATGCTTCCTTAGGCGACCATTAAGTTGTTAGCAAATTTCGAGGGCCTTGCGGTGATCCAACGCGTTGCGCATAGTGACGTCACGTCACATCCGTAAGCTCCGCGCCGCGCGTGTATATACTTGGCTTAAGTGTTTTTATTTTTTTTTCTCGAAAGGCTCTCTAACAAAAAACACACTTCTTCAAAGTGAAAAACACTTTTGCCTGAACATATATCATTTTCTGTATGGTCTGTGTGGGCCAGTTCGAATACTAATTTAATAATATCTTTCCTGGGGGTTAAAGATAATTCTTTGGGTGCCGGATCCTGGCCCCCGGGCCTTGACTTTGACCACAAATTGCCATTGAGGAGAGGACCATGTCTCTCGGTCTCTCTCTGATCTCTTGTGTCAGATTATAACTGCTTGTGGAAAGAAGTGCGTCTCTCTCTGGTCTGGCTCTCTCTGGTCTCTCTTTGGGTCTTTCTTCTGGTCTCTTTTCTGGTCTCTCTTTGGTCTCTAATCTCTATCTGGCTCACTGGTTCTCTCTTCTGGTCTCTTTCCTTTTCTTCTTCAAGTTGCTTTCTTTTTGCCTTTTCCCGATTTCTGTTTCTCGCTCTTCTCGCTCTGGGTTCTCGCTCTCTCCTCTGCTCTCTCTGGTCGCTCTCTATGGTCACTCTGTTCTCTCTGTGCTCTCTCTCGCTGTTCTCTCTGTTCTCTCTCTTCTCTCTCTGGTCGCTCTTCTCTCTATGATCTTCCTCTCGGTCTCCGTTTTTTCTCTGTGATGTTGTCGAACAACGTCACAAAACTAACAAGAAAAGAAATTTGATGGTTGCAGCAATAAAGGTTCAGAGAGTCAGAGTTTGTGCCTAAAACAATAAGAACAACAATTTTGGTGTGTTCCATACTGTATAGTTTTATAATGATTTGTGTGAACCTTATTCGTCCGATTTTGAGACCCTAATTGTTTGTGTTTGTTATTGTACAATAAAAACATAAAAAGCAGAGTTGTTAAATTACAGTGAATGATCTCTGTCCTTTCGACTTCTACCTTGACATAAAAACCAACAGATTCTGGTCCTCAATCGGGACCCGAAAAGTCTGCGCGCTCTTGGAAAACAACTATCGATCAGCGCGTTTGCTCAAGGGACACTGGAGCTTAACTATCTTGGGCGGGTTAAAATTGGCCGCTGTTATTGCTCCGTGCTCAGGAGATTAATAAGGGTATTTATTGCATCTGTGAATGGCCTGTTGTGTTCCCATATACACACGTCTGTGAGCCTTCGTTGGAGATGCTCAAGGAACTAAGTTTGGGGAAATCTCTGCTTCGCCTTTGTGTTCGGTTCATTACGCACTTTTTAAAGAGCTAATCTTTGCTCTGGCTTTATATCTGGATTGTCCCCTGGTTCATCTGTCTGGTTTAGTGTGCGTAAACAGAGGAACAGCTTTCATTTTCGGTGACGGTTGTGAAAGAAGAAAGAGGAAGAGTGATTTAAAAGACAAGGGGTGTCTGAACGGAGAAGTCTTTAGACAATGCCTCTCTTGTTGGACTTAAGTGCAAACAGGAGAGACAACGCTGATGAAACGGCCATTCTATAGTTTTAGAGCAGGGGTCTTCAGACTAGAAGTCCTGGTATGCGCCGCCCGGGCGTGGTGGGAAGTTGCCTTTGTTTGGACAGAGTTTAGCTAGCCGGCTATTGTGTAAAGATCGTCCTCCAATAATGCTCTGCTTTGCAGCGTGTGTGTGTTTGGGACTTCCACGGACTTTATATAACAGCAGGTATGTGTTCACGGAGGTGACGCATACGTTTATTTTATTATTAAAGGTTATTTCCGCATCGGCCGAAACATGAAGCGTTGATAAAGTCACGGGTGCATGAAAACTCATGGTTAACAAAGCAACTTTATGTCCCCCACTGTCACCCAGGTTTAGTCTGGTTTAGTCTGGTGTTAGCTCCTGTTTTGGCTGTTTACAAGTATTTCAGTCTACTCGCTTAGGACCGCTAATGTCTCCGTGACACTTTGCGGCTCTCTGATTGGTTTGCTGCACGAGCGTCCGAGGAGGAAAGGTTCAGCAAAATTCATTCATGCGTTCCTCCCCTTCGATCTTCCCAGCGCGGTCAGAGCGTTGCATGCCGAGACGCTTGTGCGTTTTGAGGCTCAAACGCTCACTATTGACTTTGCATTGAAAGCATTCGCAACGAAATGATCGGTCTGGAAAGCGGCATTAGGGCTGTTGTGATGATCAGGACACTCCTACATTCATAACAATATACAGTGGGGCAAAAAAGTAGTAGTCAGCCACGATTGTGCAAGATTCTTCCACTTAAAATAATTGAACAGAGGTCTGGTAATTTTCATCATAGGTACACTTCATACTGTAAGAAACAGAATGTGAAAGAAAAAAAATCCAGAGAAAATTCACATTGTAGAATTTTTAATGAATTTATTTGTAAATTATGGTGGGAATATTAGTATTTGGTCTTCTTCAAACAGGGAAGGATCTCTGGGCTCTCACAGACCTGTAACTTCTTCTTTAAGAAGCTCTTCTGTGCCTCCACCTGTTACCTGTATAAATGGCAACCTGTTTTAAGTCGGAACGTGGCGCCTAGGGGTTTAACTCGTTATCTGTATGAAAGATAGCCCAAATGGAAACCTAAACGTTATTTTCAACCAATGATAATCTCCCTCGATCTGGTGCTACATTAGCTTCAAGATCTCATCCCGTTGGGGTCAAAAATGATTTATGAGAACGGTGATCAAAAATCCCCGATCCACACAGGTGGGGACCTGGTGACTGACCTTGCAGAGAGCTGGGAACCATCAGTAAACACATTACGACGACAGGGAATCCAAATCCTGCAGTGCCAGGACGTGTCCCCTGCTGAAGCCAGTGAATCTTTCAGGCCCGTTCTGAATGTTTGCCAGAGAGGCAATATGGTGACTACAGCAAGAGGATTGGGAGGAGAATGTCATGTGGTCAGATGAAACAAAGTATGAACCTGTTTTGGTTAATAAAACTCAACTCGTCGTGATTGGAGAAAAGTTTGCTCCCAAGTACACATACCTACTGTGATCGCATGGGGGGTGGATAGTTTGCTTTGGGGCTGTTTTTTCTGCTTAAGGACCAGGACGACTGGATCGTGTTAAGAATAGATATGAATGGGGCCCTGTATCGTGAGATTTGTGCCAAAACTCCTTCCATTGCGTTTGAATTTCTGTATTGGCCAAATACTTATTTTCCACCAGAATTTACAAATAAATTCTTTAAAAATCCGACAATGTGAATGCCGGGATTTTTTTCACATTCTGTCTCTCACATTGAAGTGTACTATGATGAAAATTACAGACCACTGTCATTATTTTATGTGGGATGTCTTGCACTAATCGGTGGGCTGACCTAAATACTTTTATGCCCCACTGTATAGATTGTTGAGATGTGGAGTGGTCCTGGGATCATCACTTACTGCCCTTATGCGCGTTCAGGACAGGATCATTCGGTGCGTTGGCTTTCAATGCAAAAGGTCACTAGTGATGGGCGTTTGAGCCTCAAAACGCACAAGCGTCTCGGGAATGCACGCACTGACCGCGCTGGGAAGTCGAAGGGGTGGAACGCATGAGATGGAATTTTGCGGAACCTTTTCCTTCGGGACGCTCGTGCAGCAACCAATCAGAGGCCGCAAAGTGGTCACGGAGGAACATTAGCGGTCTAAGCGAGTAGACTGAAAATACTTGGAACAGCCAAACAGGAGCTACACCAGGACTAAACCAGGACTCAAACCAGGGTTGAAGTGGGGGAATGTGCTGTTAACATGTGGTTTTCATGCTCCCGTGACTTTATGCAACTGCTTCGAGTGTGTTCGCCGATGCGGAAATTTTTTTACCTTTTAATAATAAAATCAACGTATGGCGCAACCTCGTGAACACATACTGCTGGTATATAGAGTCCGTGGAAGGTCCTGAACAAACACCGCTGCAAAGCTGCATTATTGGAGAGGATCTTTACACAATAAGCCGCTAGCTAAACTCTGTTGCATCAAAGGCTACTTCCTCCCCACTCCCGGCGACGCACAGGAACTTCTAGTCTGAAGACCCCTGCGTCTGAAACTAGAGAATGTGCGTTTCAGCGTTTGTCTCCTGTTTCACTTTAGTCAAAACTGAGAGATTGTCTAAAGACTTCACCTGTTCAGACAACATGGTCTTTCATCACTCTCCTCTTTCTTCTTTCACCGTCACCGACATGGTAAAGCTGTTTCCCTCTGTTTACGTCACACTTATCAGAAGATGAACCGGGGACAATCCAGATTAAGGCCAGAGCAAAGGATAGCTCTTTAAAGTGCTGTAATGAACCGGACACAAGGCGAAGCAGGAGTTTTCACAAACTTAGGTTCCTTGAGGCTTCTCATACATGGTCACAGACGTGTGTTTATGGAGATCACAAAACCGGCATTCACAGATGCAATATTTCCTTATTTAATATCCTGAGCACGGAGCATATAACAGCGGCCTTTTTAACCCGCCCAATCTAGTGAGAGCTCCAAGTGTCCTAGAGCAAGCGCTGATGATTGTTGTTCCAAGAGCGCAGACTTCGGTTCGATACCTGAATTAATGTGGTTTTTATTTCAGGTAGAAGTGAAAGGAACAGAGTTCATTCACTGTAATTGAAACAAAATGCTTTTTATGTTTTTATTGTACGAATACTAACATTACATTTAGGTCTCAATCGGACGTTAAGGTTTCACACAATCATTCTAAAAACTATACAGTAATGAACCACACCAATAGTGTTGTTCTTATTGTTGTAGCACAAAACTCTGAGCTCTGATGAACCTTTATTGCTGACCATCATAAAGTTTCTTTGTTAGTTTTTGTGTCGGTGGTTCGACAACATCACAGAGTAAAAAAGGAGACGGAGAGAGATCAGAGAGAGAGAGCGGACAGAGAGAGAAGAGAGTGAACAGAGAGAAAGCGAGAGAGAGCACGAGAGACCAGATTGACCAGAGAGAGAGACCAGAGGAGAGCAGAGAGAGAGCGTGACCAGAGCAGAAGAGCGAGAGATCGAAAGCGGGAAAGGAGCAGAAAGAAAGAAACTTGAGAGAGGAAAAAGGAGAGAGAACCAGAGAGAGACCAGTTGAGTCCAGGTGGTGAAATTAGAGCCCAAAGTGAGACAGAAAAAGTGACCCAGAGAAAGGGATCCCAAGAGAGACCAGAGAGAGACAGACCAGAGAGAGACCGCTTCTTTACAAGAGTTATAAGTCTGAAAAGAGTCAGGAGAGAGACCGTAGAGGTCATGGTCTTTCTCTCAATGGCATTTGTGTCTAAGTCAAGGGCCCGGGGGCCAGGTCCGGACCCAAATGAATTATCTTTACCCCGGTTGCTATTTTATTAGTATTAGAAAACGGGCCCACACGAGCCATATGAATATGAATATAATGTTCAGGGCATGTCGTTTTCACTTTGAAAGAAGTTTGTGTTTGTGTTAGAGGCCATTTCGGAGAAAAAGAAAAATAATAACACTTAAAGCCTAGTTTATACTTCGCGCGGCGGGGAGCTTATCGGAGGTGACGTGGGACGTCCACTTGCGCAACGCGTTGGTCACGCAAGGCCCTCGAAATTGTCTAACTACGTAAGGGTCGCCGTAAGGAAGCTCCGCCTGATTTCATTATTTTGGTGGAAACTCATTTTGTATTGTTTTTGTTTAATTGTGTTTGTTGTTCAGCCACTTTGGAAACGTTTTGTTGTTTAAATGTGCATATTAATTAACGTGGATTGGAGTTGGATTGATTTGATGGGTCCGTGTGGGTGTATTGGAAGGAAGCTCGGAGCGGCTGCAGGCAGGGACATGGACGGGCACTATTAGAGCAGAGAAGCTTTGTGCTTTTGAAGGGAAAAGCGTTTGGGCTCAAAGCTGGATATACAGGAAATGGGGACTATCTAATTAATATATAAGCTTATAAAACTGCTGCAGGCGTTTGTTTTTGCACTGTTCCGGTCTTGTTTGAATCGTAAGCGCGTTTGTTGCTTTCCTCCTGCAACTCGTAAATCGTTCAGGTTTGTCCCAGATATTTACCACTATTATTGTTTTGCTGTTTTGTGCTGGAAATCTATTTAATATTAAAATATGGTTTACAACAAGTACTGTGTCATTATTCACAGCTCACAGTTGAAATGATTATAAATATTAATGAATCCATAAAAACTATCCACATAAACCTACAGTAGAACACGTGTAATGAGCCTCAAAACAGCTGTGTTTGCTATTGTTGTTCTGAAGAGGGACAAAGTGAGCAGCGTAAATGGGAACCGCTCTGTGTGATCGCCATAAGTGGGTTTGTGTGGGATTAACAACTTTCTCCTCAAATCTCCGTAAGGGGAACGCGCCAGTTTAACATCAATTGGCTTACGTAGGTCCACCGCAACCGCTATAACGTAAGCCAACGCCGCGCAAGTATACTACTAGGCGTTAGAGACCAGAGAGAGACCAGAGTGACCAGAGAGAGACCCAGAGAGAGAGACCAAGCTTCTTTCGTTGTTATCAGTCTGAGCAAAGACTTTAATGATCATGTATTGGTGTATTTGTTGAGTAGTTCACAGTTTGATTTTTTCTGTTACTTCTTCTGTACTTTTCTGTGTGGCTTGTTTTATTTTTATGTACTTGTCTGGTGCAACTGGGGATTCTTGCACATGTATTCCTAAGTGGTTTTACTGTAACGGCAATTACTGAAGATGAATCTTGTGTTTCCTTTGGGGCTTTAGGTGTTGGCCACCAAGACATAATGTTAGGGGCAGACTCTGAAAGATAGAACCCTAATCCTAAATTTGTTCTTCTAACATTTACTGCCGTTCCTCATTGCTCTCTGCCTGATATCACTTGTCCTCTCTCGCAGTGGAGCAGGCGGCATCAGATTTATGCCCTATGTTTATGAAGTCAAAACAAATCTATTGGTTCAATGAAAATTTAATATGGAGAAAGCCCAGAGCGTCTTTATAGCGTTGTCCTCTGTGTGCCGTTGTTATTTCATTTCCTCTGTCTCGGATGCAGCCAGGCTGTCAAGTCAGGCTGGTGGGGAGGTGGATGGTGATAATGGATTTGAGCAAATAAAATGTGGTAATGACGACTGGCGTTACATTTTAATGCTTTTTGAGCTGCTAGCAGTATTTTCCAAACGGTCATGAGAGAAGGCACAGATTGGAGTAAACACTGGGCTCCATTTGTACCATATAACAGAATTGCATGGTTACAGGAGGGTCTCCAGGTCAGTGGTTAGGTGGTTAGCGGATCTAGGTGACTGGGTATTTTCACATATATTCTGCCTGGACCTATATTCTCTAATCTATGTTTTTGGACAATCAAAAACATTTATTTATCATTTATGGACATTGGTCCCGGGGAGAGTTTCTTCCCTGGTCACGGTGAGGAGGGGACATCGAGTCAGAGTGGACCATGTCCATATGTTTTCCACCTCTATCACGATGCGGTGGTCGTAGCATGGTCGCAAAGGTCTCTGGGCTGGTCTGGCCGACAAATCCCAAAACGGCTGGTGGGCACCGGTAGTAAGGGATTGCCGTCAGGCGGAAGGGGGTGTCCTATCGAGCCATGATGGTTATCGGGTCTCCTGGTGGGCAGCTGTCCAGTACGGCCGGCCATAGCGTGCCGCCAGCCGGGCTGTTGCCCACGCAAAATCCAGGACTGGGGGGAGGATTTCGAAGAGGCATGGAGCATGACTATCGGTCGGCCTCGAAAAGATTCTGGCAAACCGTTCTGGCGCCTTGGAGGGGGATAGCAACATGTGTATAGAGTGGTGGGGTGCTGACCTTGACTCGAGATAATGTTGGGGCGGGGGAAGGAATACTTCCACGCACAAGTGTCTGCATGTTGTAGGGACTGTCTTGGCCAATGGAGTGGCAGACCGGGGTGGGTAGTCCATCTCTACATGAAGGGGACCGGAGGGGTGTGTTCCTTTTTCGGGGATCACACTCCCAGGCCTCCGTAAGGGTCTACTCCAAGGTACCAGGGGTATGAAATTTCAACCCTGCATAGACTGTATGTTTGTGCTGTGGCGAAAGCGTCTGTTAAAATTCAAATAGTGGGTCAAGTCATGTTTGAGTGGCCACAACATCTCCTTCTCAAGTGAGTCAAAGCACTTGGTGGCAACAAATCAGCAGTGACTTGAATTTTAAAGCGTTATGTTGAGGACTTGCGTAAAGGGGCTAGGAAGGAAAATGTTTGGATTGAAGGCTCTTAAAGGGGACTTACTCGTGTTTTCAAAATAATTGATTTTTACTTCTAAATCATTAATTTGTGGGCTTTATGCATGCTGGGTCTGAGTCCATTATTTGTCGCTCCACGGGCCTTTATTCTACACCTGTTTGAGGTGTGGAGAGAACTGTTTTGGTGCTGTCTCTTTAAATGCAAATGAGGCGCTTTTGACACGCCCCCATCCAGGTGACACAGGTTCAACTCCACCTCTGAGCGGCCATTTTTGTTGTTACTAAGCACAGATACAATTATCCATAAAAACTTCTCTTTCACATCGGCAAAACATGAAGTATCCTTCATCATTGACTGTAAAGCTAAGATTTAGTTTCATTCTTAGTCCAGTCTTATTATCGACTCTTCTCTGTTTAGCTTGGGATCCATGCGCACAGTCTTTGATGCTCACACGCAGTTTGTTTACACAGTCAGCCGGCCTGGTGCGGGCACTGTACGTCGCAGGATATGACCCATACGTTGACAGAAATGTTTAAATTGAATATTACTTATGCACAATTTTACAGCATTTAAAAACGTTAAGAACGTTTTTCCTTCGATTGAAGAAAGGACGCATGCGCCTCCAGAGGCAGGTTGCCGACTCATAGTGTATACAGATGTGAAGCAAATACTGTAGAGGATCTGGATTATGTGCAGTTTAACAATAAACTATAAATGACTAGTCTACAGTATCAAGAGAGTAATAAAAAATGTGTCAGGATTGAGGGAGGTGGACTCGGGACAATACTATTGTTTGTTACAGGGTTGAGAATTGGTCAAAAAAGACTGAATGCATATTGTCAGGCCATTTTCTGGCTCTAAATCTGTTTAATTCTGTTCACATCATATTACTTTTTGGGCTCAAAACATGAACTTTTTAAATGGCAATGCAAAATGTAGGAATCAAGAGCTTTATTTAGGCGTTAATCGCGCTCGAGAGGATAGGGAGACGCGTGACAGTTTCTGCAGCAGTGTATTTATTGGGTGCACAGATTACTCAAAAGACAGCTTGGGCCTGTGCGCGGTTATGGTGTTGGGTAATTGGCACGTTGAGGCTGCGCGTCAGCCCACAACCTCATACACGGTGGAGCGGCTGCGAGCGGCTCTCATTACCAAAGCGGCCGCAGTGCCCCGGAACACTGCTGCCGCTTTGTAATGAGGGTGCCGCTCGCAGCCGCTCCCCGTGTTGTGGTTGTGGCTGAGCGCGGAGCTCAACGTGGCATGTTACCCAAAACCATTAAACGCGCACAGGACATGCGTTGTCTTTGTGTACATCTGTGCAACACAATAAATACACTGTGCGGGGAAACAGTCCGCGTCTACCTCTCCTTCGAAGCGGCTTAAACGCCCTAAAATAATGCTCTGAACTAATTTTGCCACTTGCATTAAAAAGTTCATGTTTGAGCCCTAAAGTATATGTTGTTGAACAGGATTAAACAGATTGAGAGCCAGAAATTGGCTGACAATTATGCATTTCTGTCTTTTTTGACCAAGTCTTCATCACTGTAACAAAACAATAGTATTGTCCGTGTCCACCTCCCTCACTTCTGACACATGTGTATTACTACTCTTGTAATGTAAGACCTATTGTTTTTTTTACATTTTATGATATTGTTGAAACTGCCACATATTCCGAATCCTCTACCAGTATTTGCTTCCACAGTACTGTATAAAACTAGGTTCGGCAAACCTGCGGGCTCTGGAGGCGCATGGGTCTCTTTCCTTCTATTGAAGGAAATAATCCGTTCTAACGTTTTTTTATTAAGTGCGTAAAATTGTGCATTTAGTAATATTCAATGTTAACATTTCTGTCAAGTAGTGTGGCTTATCTGCGACGTACAGTAGGCCCCACCAGGCGGCTGCTGTTCTGTAACTTGCTGTAGTAATGTGCTAAACTGGCGTCTGTGGAGCATCATAGACTGTGCGCATGGAATTCCCAAAGCTAAAAAGAGAATGAGTCGATAAATAAGACTGGAGTACGAATGAAAAACTTTATATTTGCTTTCAGTCAATGAGGAAGGGGACTTTTTTTTAAAAACTTCCTGTTTGCGAGGGTAATGAGATGTTTCTATGAATAATTGTATCTGTGTTAGTAACTACAAAATGGGCCCGCTCCAGGGGTGGAGTTGTACCTGTTGTCACCTGATGGGGGGGGCGCGTGGTCAAAAGCGCTCATTTGCATTTAAAGAGACAGCACCTATACAGGTTGCTCTCAGGACGCACCTCAGAAAACATAGTGTAGAAGAAAGGCCGTGGAGCTAAAATAATGAGGACTCAGACCCAGGAATTGCATATAGGGCCACAAATTATTGATTTTAGATGTAAAAATCAATTATTTGAAAACGATCTATTCACTTTAAGAGCCGTCCTATACAAAAAATTTCCTTCTGCCCCTTTCACAAGTCCTCAACTTATCGCTTAATTTCAAGTCACGGCTGATTGTTGCACCACCATGTGCTTTGTCTCACTTGAGGAAGGAGATGTTTGTTGTGGCCCTCAAATCAATGTCATTGTCCATCTATTGTTTTTATCAGTCGCTTTAGCCAAAGCACAAATCATACTCGTCTTTGGAGGGTTGATTTTATACCCAGGTACCTTGGAGTAGACCTTCCACCCGGGAGGCTAGGAGTGTGATACCCGATAATTGGAACACACCCTCGGTCCCCCTCTTGTAGAGAGGGGGACTACACCCGGTTCTTGCCACTCATTGGCAAGGACTGGTCCTACATCAGGCAGATAGAAAACTTTGTGGAGGTGGATGTCTTCCTTCCCCCGCCAAATTATCGCGAGTCAAGGTCCGCACCCACCACTCGTACACAATAATGTTGGCTTCCCCTCCTGAGCGCCAGACGGTTTGCCGATTCTTTTCGAGGCCGACGATAGTCATGGCTCCTTAGACTCTTCGAATTCCTCCCAGTCCTGGGTTTTTTTGCGTGTGCAACAGCCGGGCTGCGGCACCTTGGCCGGGCGGTATGGACAGCTGCCTCAGGAGTCCCAGAGAGAGAACCTCTATGGCTCGATAGGACTCCTTCAGGCCTGGACGGGCATCCCTTCTACCGGTGCCCACACGGGTTGGATTTTGTCGCCGAGGACCAGCCAACAGTGACATTGCGGGGGGGGGGGTTAACCACAGATACGAGCCACCGCATCGGGTATAGAGTGGAAAAACATGGGACATGGTCCACTCGGATGGATCGATGTCCCCCTCCTCCACGGGGACCTGGAAGAAACTCTCCGGGGACCAATGTCCATAAATGTTAATTAAATGTTTTTGATTGTCAAAAACATTGATTTAGAGTCTTATAGGTCCAGGCAGGGAATATATGTGAAAATACCAAGTCACCTTGATCCGCCCTAAACCACTAACCACTGACCTGGAGACCTCCTGTAACCATGCATTTATGTATATGGTACCCAATGGAGCCCAGGAGATGTGTTTTCTCCTAATCTGTGGCCTTCTCTCATTGACGTTGGGAAATACTGTAGCAGCTCAAAAAAAGGCATTAAAAGTAACCAGTCGTCATTACCACATTTAATTGGCTCAAAATCCATTATCAGCCCTATTCCTCCTCCCCACGGGGCCCTGAGCTGGACAGCCTGGCTGCTCCGAGACAGAGGAAATGAAATAACAAAGCACCACCAGAGGACACTGCTATAAAGACGCTTGGGCTTCTCCATATTTAAATTTCTATTGAACCATGAGATTTTGTGTTGATTATAAACATAGGCATAAATCTGATGCCGCCTGCTCCACTGCGAGAAGGAGGACAAGTTGAGATAGTCAGGCTACCGAGAGCAATGAGGACGGGCTGTAAATGTTAGGAAGCCTTCAAATTTAGGATTAGGGTTCTATCTTACAGTGTTGCCCCCTAACATTATTGTCTTTGGGGCCATCACCTAAAGCCCCATTGGATACACAAGATTCAGATTCGTTTATTTGCCCGGTAGCAGTAAAACCACCGTTGGAATACATGTGCAAGAATCCCCAGTGTGCACCAGACAAGTACATAAATATTAAACAAGCTCAAAAAAGAAGTACAGAAGGAAGTAAAGAAAAAAATCATAACTGTGAAACTAAGATCAAAAAATACACCAATTACCATGAGATCATTATAGTGCTGTTGCTCAGACTGATAACAACTGATTGAAGTGGGTCTCTCTTGGTCCTCTCTTCTGGTCCACTCTGGTCTTCTCTCTGTCTCCTAAAGGCCTAGGTGTATTACTTGCGGACGGCGGGCTTACGGTTAGACGGTTGCGGTGGACCTACGGTGAAGCACAATTGATGTTATACTTGGCGCGTTCCATTCGGGAAGTTTTGAGGAGATATGTTGTGTTATGAATCCCACAACAAACCACATGAGGGCGCGGAGATCACAATGGACGCGGTCCAGTTACGCTGCTACTTTGTCCTCTCGAACAACCAATAGCTAACAAAAGCTGTTTGAGTCATTACACGTGTTTCGTACTGTAGTTTATGTGTCGTTGTATGGATTCCATTATTTTATAAGTCTTTCAACTGTGAAGCTGTGAATAAAGACACAGTCTTGTTGGAAGGAATCATAGTTATTATTAAATAGTTTTCAGACACAAACAGCAAAACTATTAATAGTGGTAATATCTGGGACAAACATGAACTGATTTTTACGAGTGCAAGGGGAAAGCAACAAACGCCCAGCAACGATTCAAACAAGGACAGGAACTGTGCAAAAACAAACGACCTGCTCAGTTTTTAAGCGGATATATTGGTTTAGGATAGTTCCACAGTTTCCTGTATATCCAGGCTGGTGTGCCAATAATGCTTTTCCTTCTAGCACAAAGCTTCTGCTCATAGTGCCTGTCCTTGGTCCCTGCTGCAGCCGCTCCGTTGCTTTCCTGTTCCAATACACTCAAGTACGGGGACCACTCAATCCAATCCAATCCAATCCATCTTTTTTATATTGCACAGTTAAACAACAAAACGTTTCCAAAGTGCTGAACTACAATAACAATTATAAACTAAAAAAATACAAATGTGTTCCACTAATAAATAGAAATCAGCGGGAGCATCCTGACGGCGCCCATTATTAGTTAGGAAAATTCGAGGGCAGTGCGGTGTCCAACGCGTTGCGCAAGTGACGTCACGTCACTCCGTAAGCTCCGCGCGCGGGCGAGTAATAAATATAGGCTTTATGTGTTTGTATTTTTTTTTCTCCGGAAAGGCTCTTAACAAAAAAACACACCTTCTTTCAAAGTGAAAACACTTGCCCTGTACTTTTATATTCATTTTCTTATGGCTCTGTGTGGCCTGTTCTTAATAATAATAAAATATATCCTGGGGGTAAAAGATAATTTCTTTTTGGGTGCCGGCCCCGTATACCTGGCCCCGGGCCTTGACTTTGACACCAAATGCCATTGAGAGAAGAGACCATGTCTCTACGGTCTCTCTCTGATCTCTTGTTAGACTTTATATACTGCATTTGGAAAAGGAAGCTGGTTCTCTCTGGTCTTTCTCTCTCTTGGTCTTCTTTGGGTCTTTCTCTGGTCTCGTTATTGGTCTCTCTTTGGTCTCTAATCTCTCTCTGGACTCCACTGGGCTCTCTCTGGGCCTCTCTCCTTTTCTCACTCAAGTTTCTTTCTTTCTGCTTTTCACCGCTTTCTGTTTCTCGCTATTCTCGCTCGGGTATCTCGCTCTCTCTCTGCTCTCTCTGGTCTCTCTCTCTGGTCACTCTGGTCTTCTGTGCTCTCGCTCGCATGTTCTCTCTGTTTCTCTTTCTCTCTCTGGTCGCTCTCTCTCTCTGATCTCTCTCCGGGATCTCCTTTTTTTCTCGTGAGGTTGTCGAACCAACAGTCACATAAAATCTAACAAAGAAATAGGAAACTTTTGATGGGGGCAGCAATAAGGTTCCAGCAGAGCAGAGTTTGTGCTTACATCAATAAGAACAACTTTATTGGTGAGTTTCATACTGTATAGTTTTTATAAGGATTGTGTGAACCTTATCGTCGAATTGTGACATTAAATGTATTGTTTGTTTGTTACAATAAAAACATTTAAAAAAGCAGTTGTTAAATTACAGTGAATGATCTCTGTCCTTTCACTTATACCTTGACTATAAAAACTCAGATTCTGGTATCGACCCGAAGTCTGCGCTCTTGGACAACTATCCGATTGCGCGTGCTCAAGGACACTGGAGCTCTAAACTATTTGGGCGGGTTAATAAATGGCGCTGTGATTGGCTCGTGCTCAGGAGTTTATATGGGTAAATATGGCTTGTGAATGGCCCTGTTTGTTGATCCCATACAACACCCGTCTGTGAGCCTTGTTTGAGCTGATCAAGGAAATAAGTGTGGGACTACTCCTGCTTCGCCTTGTGTCCGGTTCATGTACAGCTCTTTAAAGAGCGTATCTTTGGCTCTGGCATTAATGCTGGATTGTCCCGGTTTCTATCTTGTCTGGATTAGTGTGCGTAAAACAGAGGAAACAAGCTTTACATGTCGGTGACGGTGTGAAAGATGAAAGAGGAGAGTGATTAAAGACAAGGTTGTCTGAACAGGTAGGTAAGTCTTTTAGACAATGCTCTCATGTTGGACGTAAGTGCAAACAGTGAGAGACTAACGCTTGGTGTGTGAACCGACTTCTCTAGTTTTTTTTTCCAGACGCAGGGGTCTTCAGTCTTGATTGTCCTGGTAGCGCGACGGTCGGGAGTGGAGGAAGTTAGGGCCTTTGTGCGAACTGAGTTTAGCTAGCGGCTTATTGTGTAAAGATCTTCTCCAATTAATGCGCTTTGCAATAAAAGGCGTGTTGTGTGTTCAGGTGGACCTTCCACGGACGTATATAACGCTGTATGTGTTCACGGAGGTTGCGCCATACGTATAATTTTATTTATTAAAAGGTATTTCCGCATCGGCGACACACTCGAAGCAGTTGCAAAAGTCACGGGAGCATGAAAAACTCACATGTTAACAAGCACTATGTCCCCCACTGTCAACCCTGGTGTAGTCTGGTTTGTCATAGGTGTAGCTCCTGTTTTGGCTGTTTACAAGTATTTTCAGTCGTCTACTCGCTTAGACCGCTAATGTCTCCGTGCCACTTTGGGCTCTCTGATTGGTTGCTGCCGGAGCGTCCCGAGGAAGGAAAAGGTTCAGCAAAATTTCATCTCTGCGTTCCTCCCCTTCGACTTCCCAGCGCGGTCAGTGCGTGCATTCCGTGACGCTTGTGCACGTTGTGAGGCTCAAACGCCCATTCCACTTTTGACTTTGCATGAAGCCAACGCAAACGAATGATCGGTCTGGAAGCGGCATAAGGGCAGTAGTGATGATCCAGGAAACTCCACCATTCAACATTATACAGTGGGGCAAAAAAAGTATTTGGTCATGGGCCACCGATTGTGCAAGTTTCTCCCACTTAAACTAGACAGGGTCTGTAATTTTTCATCATAGGTACACTGCTACTGTGTGAAAAACAGAATGTGAAAAAAAAAATCAAGAAAATTCAGTGTTAGAATTTTTTAATGAACTTTTATTTGTAAATTATGGTGGGAAAAATAAGTATTTGGTCCTTCAAACAGGGGAAGCTCTCTGGCTATCACAGGTATCTGTAACTTCTCTTCTTTAAGAACTCTTTCTGTCTCCACCTGTGACCTGTATTAATGGCACTGTTTTAAGTCGGACCGTGGCGCCGTAGAGGGTTTAACTCGTTATCTGTATGAAAGATTAGCCCAAATGTTAACCCAAAAACGATATTTCAACCACTGATAATCTCCCTCGATCTGGGGCTACACGCAAGATCTCATTTCCGTGGGTCAAAAATGAGTAATTGAGAACGGTGATCCAAAAATCTAAGAACCACACGGGGGGACCTGGTGATTGTCCTGCAGAGAGCTGGGCATCAGTAACACACTACGACGACCAGGAATCAAATCCGCAGTGCCAGACGTGTTCCCCTGCTGAAAGCCATGTGAATTTTCAGGCCGTCTGAAGTTTGCCCAGAGAGTGCACTATGGATGATACAGCAGAGGATTGGTGAGAATGTCATGTGGTCAGAATGAAACCAAAGTAGAACTGTTTGGTATAAACTCAACTCGTCGTGATTGGAGAAAGAGTTGCATACCCTAAGAACACCCTATCCTACTGTGAATCTTGGGGGTGGAAAGCGTCAGGCTTTGGGGCTGTTTTTTGCAAGTGGGACAGGTCGACGATGATTACCGGGTTAAGGTAAAGAATGAGATGGGGCCAATTGTATCGTGGATTTTGAGCCAAAAACCTCCTTCACATTGCGTTGAATTTTGTATGGCCACATATTATTTTCCACCATAATTTACAAATAAATTTCTTTAAAAATAACAAAGTGAAATTCTGATTTTTTTTCTCATTCAGTCTCTCACAGTTGAAAGTGTACTATGATGAAAATTACAGACCACTGTCATTATTTTAGGGGGAGAACTTGCACAATCGGTGGCTGATAAATGACTGTTTTGCCCACTGTTTATTGTTGATTTGTGGAGTGTCCTGGATCTTCACTACTGCCCTATGACGCGTTCAGACCGGATCATTCGTTTGCGTTGGCTGTCAAGGCAAAGTCTTTAGTGAGGGGTTTGAGCCTCAAAAGCAAAGCGTCTCCGGAAATGCACGCACTGACCGCGCTGGGAAGTTCGAAGGGGAGGAACGCATGAGATGAATTTTGCTGAACCTTTCTCGGGACGCTCGTGCACAACCATATCAGAGAGCCGCAAAGTGGTCACGGAGGACATTAGCGGTCTATAGCGGTAGGACTGAAAATTACTTGTAAACAGCCAAAACAGGAGCTACTCAGGACTAAACCAGGACTAATCCAGGGTTGACAGTGGGGACATAGAGATTGTTAAACATGTGAGTTTTCGATGCTCCCGGTCTTTATGCATAACTGCTTCGAGTGTGTTCGCCGATGCGGAAATCCTTTTAATAATAAAATAAACGTTTGGCGCACACTCCGTGAACACATACTGCAGTTATATTAAAGCTCCGTGGAAGGTCCTGAAACACACACGCTGCAAGCTGCATATTGGAGAAGATCTTTTCACAATAAGCCGCTAGGCTAAACTCTGTTTAGCATCGAAGGCTACTTTTCCGCCACTTCCGGCGGCACCAGGACTTCTAGTCTGAAGATCCCCTGCGGTGAAAAACTAGTAGAATGTGCGTTTCAGCGTGAGTCTCTCTGTTTGCAATTAAGGCAACATAGAGGAGCATTGTCTAAATGGTAATTCTCCTGTGCAGACAACATTGTCCTTTAATCACTCTTCCTCTTTCTTCTTTCACCGTCACGAATGAAACTGTTTCCTCTGTGTACGCCACACCTTTTCCAGACAAGATGAAACGGGGATCTATCCAGATTAAGCCAGAGCAAAAGATTAGCTCTGTAAAGTGCTGTAATGAACGGGACACAAGGCGAAGCAGGGAGTTTTCCCTAAATTTGTTCCTTGAGCATCTCAAATCAAGGCTTCACAGACGTGTGTTTATGGGATCACAACAGGCCATTCACTAGAATTGCTATATTACCTTATGAATCTCTGAAGCACGGAGCTATTAACAGCGGCATTTTTAACACCCCGCCCAAATAGTTAGAGCTCCAGTGGTCCTTGGCAACGCGCTGATCGATAGTTGTTCCAAGAGCGGCAGGACTTGGGTCGATACCAGAATCTGTGGTTTTTATGGCAAGGTAGAAGTGAAAGGACAGTGATAATTCACTGTAATTTAAAATGCTTTTTTGTTTTTTATTTGTCAATACTAACACTACATTTAGGTCTCAATCGGGACGTTAAGGTTCCACACAATTTTATTAATAATATACCAGTAATGAACACCATTAATGTTGTTCTTATTGTTGTAGCACAAAAACTCTGATCTGTGAACCTTTATTTGCTGCACCATCAAAAGTTTTTTTTGTTAGGTTTTGTGACTGTGGTTCGACAAATCAAGAGGAAAAAATGGAGACCGGAGAGAGATCAGAGAGAGAGAGCGACCAGAGAGAGAAGAGAGAGAACAGAGAGAACAGCGAGAGAGAGCTCAGAGAGACCTGAGTGACCTGAGAAGGAGACCAGAGAGAGCGAGAGAGGAGCGTGACCAGAGCGAGAGAGCGGAGAGAAGAAAGCGGGAAAGAGCAGAAAGAAGAAACTTGAGAGAGGAAAAGGAGAGAGGACAGAGAGAGACCAGTTGTCAGAGTGAGATTAGAGACCAAAGAGAGACCAGAAAAGAGCCAGAGAAAGACCCCACGAGAGGACCAGAGAGAGAAAGACCAGAGAGAGACCAGCTTCTTACCACAAGCAGTTTTAAAGTCTGAATCAAGAGATCAGAGAGAGACCGTAGAGACATGGTCTCTCGCTCAATGGCATTTTGTGTCAAAAGTCAAGCCCGGGGGCCAGGTCCGGCTCCCAAATGAATTATCTTTACCCCCAGGGGATTTTTTTATTAGTATTAGAACTGGGCCCACACATAGAGCCATAAGAAATTGAATATAATGTTCAGGGCATGTGTTTTCACTTTGAAAGGAGTGTGTTTTTGTTAGAGAGCCTTTCGGGAGAAAAAAAATAAAAACACTTAAGGCTAGTTTATACTCGCGCGGCGCGGGCTTAACGGAGGTGAAGTGACGTCACGTTGGCAACGCGTTGGTCACCGCAAGGCCCTCGAAATTTTCTAACTAACGTAAGGGGTCGGCCGTAATGGAAGCTCCGCTGATTTCTATGTATTGGTGGAATCTCCATTTGTTATGGTTTTTGTTTTATTGTGTATTGTTGTTCAGCTCTTTGGAAACGTTTTGTGTTTAAATGTGCTATATAAATAATGTGGATTGGATTGGATTGGATTGATTGGGTCCGTGTGGTGTTGTATTGGATGGAAAAGCCGGGAGCGGTGCAGCAGGGGACATGGACGAGGCACTATGGAGCAGAGAGCCTTTGTGTTTGAAGGAAAAGCAGTTTGGGCTCAAAGGGGGGGGGCCTGATATAAAGGAAACTGTGGATATCTAAACATTATATGCTTATAAAACTGTGCAGTCGTTTGTTTGCACTGGTCCTGTCTTGTTTGAATCGTAGTGCGTTTGTTGCTTTCCTCTGCACTCGTAAATTCGTTCTGTTGCCCAGATATTTACCACTTTTTATTGTTTTGCTGTTTGTGCTGAAAACTATTTAATAAATAACTATGTTTCAACAAGAATGTGTCTTTATTCACAGCATCACAGTTGAATATGACTTATAAAATAATTGAATCCATTAAACTATCACTATAAAACCTACAGTAGAAACACGTGTTATGAGCTCAATACAGCTTTGTTTGCTGCATTGTTGTTCTGAAGAGGTCAAAGTAGCAGCGTAAATGGACCGTCCTGTGTGGGGAAAAATCGCCTCATGTGTGTTTGTTGTGGGGATTACAACTATTCGCCTCAAAAACTCCGTAAAGGGGAACGCGCCAGTAGAACTTCAATTGTGCTTCGTAGGTCCACCGCAGACGCTACACGTAAGCCACGCCGCGCAAGTATACACTAGGCTTTAGAGACCAGGAGAGCCAAGAGTGACAGAGAGAGACCAGAGAGAGAGACTCAGCTTCTTCAGTTGTTATCAGTTGTGCAAGCACAGGGTTCTGTTTAAAGCACAGAGAGAACCATGAAGACAAAGGAACACACCAGGCAGGTGTCTACCAAGACCTGGCCGTCCTTCCAAACTTTAATCTCAAACAAGGAGAAGACTGATCAGAGATGCAGCCAAGAGGCCCATGATCACTCACAGAGAGAGAGAGAGAGAGAGAGAGAGAGAGAGAGAGAGAGAGAGAGAGAGAGAGAGAGAGAGAGAGAGAGAGAGAGAGAGAGAGAGAGAGAGAGAGAGAGAGAGAGAGAGAGAGAGAGAGAGAGAGAGAGAGAGAGAGAGAGAGAGAGAGAGAGAGAGAGAGAGAGAGACAGAGACAGAGACAGAGACAGAGACAGAGAGAGAGAGTCCAAGTCCATTAAAACACCCAAAAACATCTACAGCATGATAATAAAGGCAAACAGGGATGATGGGAGTGACTTCGTGGCCTACACTCTCACAGGCTGACGTTATTTTGATAAGAAAGAGTTTAAAGAAGCTAGTGTTTTAATTACCACATGTTTTGTGTCATGTGGTGAAATGAAGGAGGACACAAAAGCAGGAATGCCAAAAAGATAATTATGTCCAGGATAAAAACAAACTCAACAATCCAAAAAGATGCGTTTTGACGTTTGTCTTCCCCAGGGCGAAATGTGTGTCTAAGAGCTGGAAGGCAGTTTAATATATACATTATAATTATAGTGTACAGTGTATGGGTCACAAATTTAAGCCCATTGAGCTTTTGTGTTGCTAATTCTTTTTTCTCCCTGAGCCCGACCCGTGGGATGTTTAATAATAATGCATTGGTTTTATACAGAGGTTTTGGACACAAAGAGGCCTCACATGTCATCATTCATTCACTCCATAGACTATACTACTGTAGCCACAGCTGCCCTGGGGCGCACTGACAGAAGCGAGACAACCAGTCTGTGCCATCAGCCCCTCCCACCACCAACAACCACTCACACACACACCAGACTCATTCTAGCCTGGTCGTACCACACCATTGTACAACTTTCATTTCATACTAAGGTCTAGATTTGCTTCATTGACTCCGTGAACAGGTGGGAGGGGTTAACTTCTTTTGCAGATTAAAACGATTGGATCTGAGTTTACAGTGACGTATGTAATGAGCCCGAGTGAGTCGTTAGCAATTAGCATTTAGCCTAGCTTTAGCCATCTCCTTTGCCGCTAACGGAGCCTGTGGGGAGCAGCGCCACAATCTTTGCCAGCATTTGCTAAACATTCCTCTTGCTCCGGCTTCAGTTTCTTGATAGAACCAGAGCAGAATACTTTACTATCGCATTCTTCACCAAACTACAACCTTCCCGTTCGACGCAAACTCTTGACGTCACCCACATCTAACTACAACACCCGCCTCCCGCGCTCTCTGATTGGTCGGATGGAATTCAACCGACTGTAATCGCAAACACAGGGACCAGACCCAGACGTGACATGCAGTGAAATGAGGATTTGATCACCTTTTGACCCTTCCCCACCCAGAGGCTACTCCACCTCTGCTGCTGTGACCCGTCCTGCTCCACCCAGAGGCTACTCCACCTCTGCTGCTGTGACCCGTCCTGCTCCACCCAGAGGCTACTCCACCTCTGCTGCTGTGACCCGTCCTGCTCCACCCAGAGACTACTCCACCTCTGCTGCTGTGACCCGTCCTGCTCCACCCAGAGGCTACTCCACCTCTGCTGCTGTGACCCGTCCTGCTCCACCCAGAGGCTACTCCACCTCTGCTGCTGTGACCCGTCCTGCTCTACCCAGAGACTACTACACCTCTGCTGCTGTGACCCGTCCTGCTCCACCCAGAGGCTACTCCACCTCTGCTGCTGTGACCCGTCCTGCTCCACCCAGAGGCTACTCCACCTCTGCTGCTGTGACCCGTCCTGCTCCACCCAGAGGCTACTCCACCTCTGCTGCTGTGACCCGTCCTGCTCCACCCAGAGACTACTCCACCTCTGCTGCTGTGACCCGTCCTGCTCCACCCAGAGACTACTCCACCTCTGCTGCTGTGACCTGTCCTGCTCCACCCAGAGACTACTCCACCTGCTCCACCCAGAGGCTACTCCACCTCTGCTGCTGTGACCCGTCCTGCTCCACCCAGAGGCTACTCCACCTCTGCTGCTGTGACCCGTCCTGCTCCACCCAGAGGCTACTACACCTCTGCTGCTGTGACCCGTCCTGCTCCACCCAGAGGCTACTCCACCTCTGCTGCTGTGACCCGTCCTGCTCCACCCAGAGGCTACTCCACCTCTGCTGCTGTGACCCGTCCTGCTCCACCCAGAGGCTACTCCACCTCTGCTGCTGTGACCCGTCCTGCTCCACCCAGAGGCTACTCCACCTCTGCTGCTGTGACCCGTCCTGCTCCACCCAGAGGCTACTCCACCTCTGCTGCTGTGACCCGTCCTGCTCCACCCAGAGACTACTCCACCTCTGCTGCTGTGACCCGTCCTGCTCCACCCAGAGACTACTCCACCTCTGCTGCTGTGACCTGTCCTGCTCCACCCAGAGACTACTCCACCTGCTCCACCCAGAGGCTACTCCACCTCTGCTGCTGTGACCCGTCCTGCTCCACCCAGAGGCTACTCCACCTCTGCTGCTGTGACCCGTCCTGCTCCACCCAGAGGCTACTACACCTCTGCTGCTGTGACCCGTCCTGCTCCACCCAGAGGCTACTCCACCTCTGCTGCTGTGACCCGTCCTGCTCCACCCAGAGGCTACTCCACCTCTGCTGCTGTGACCCGTCCTGCTCCACCCAGAGGCTACTCCACCTCTGCTGCTGTGACCCGTCCTGCTCCACCCAGAGGCTACTCCACCTCTGCTGCTGTGACCCGTCCTGCTCCACCCAGAGGCTACTCCACCTCTGCTGCTGTGACCCGTCCTGCTCCACCCAGGACCTATCTATCTATCTTCTATCTATCTGTCAGACTTGACCTAAAACATCCATTGTAATCCTCAGGTACTTTCCATTTTGTCTCATTCTCATTCTCATTAAAGCTGGAGTACCTGACTTTAATTTAATTTGGAAATTTCAATCCATATCCAGTGCTTTGGGATGTACGTCCTTTCGAAGAATAAGTAGCGCAGGTTTGTTCTGGCGTGTCATTTTATTTTAGATCGAGTTTTCGTCCAACGTGGAAGAGAATTTGTTTCCGGACCAGGCTGTGACCAATCACAGCGGACCACTGGCCCCCACTTTCTTGAGAAAAGCTACAGGTCTGTGGTTAGCACAGACAGGTCTGTGGTTAGCACAGACAGCTGAGGTAAAGAGCATCATGGCGGAGGCTAACCTGAAACTTCCCGTGTCTTCGTTACCGGTTACTGCTTACTCAGAGAAACAGACAAAAGAAAGTCTCGTCCTCCGCACTTCCTGGTTCAATCATTCTATGGTCACGGCACGTTCAAAATGTGTCCATATTGTGAGAAGCCAGCTCGGTAAACAACAGCACAGGCTGAGAGGGAGGGGGGTAATGGGGGTAGAGGGGGGAAGTGGGGGGCGATGGCTTCGTGAGTGCGTGGAGCGGAGCAGAAAGAGCAAGCCCAGCGATTGCTTTTGAAACACTGCTTCGAGATCTCAAAGTGAGTCCAGCTTTAAGCAGAAGTTGAAGCTGTATCTTACTTTCTCACTGTACCTGTGTTTTACATCATCTACTTCCTCTCTCCATTGTTCCAGTCCCTGCGCTCTAATGCAGTTAAGAAAAGCCACCTTCATCTTCAGCATGAAACATTTGGACGCAGAGAAAGCAGTGAAAGCCGAGACTGTGATGTGCGGATGACAGTGTGGAGTCAGCAGAGACGGGGCTCATTGTGATGCAGCCCGGACGCCGTGGTTTGGATCGGCTCCGTGCTTCTTCTTTGACTCTGATCAGGGGATCCATGCTCACAGCAGCAGCACCCCAGGGAGCCGCCTCACCCAGAGGAGAGTGACCCAGCAGAGTCTGTGAGAGCCAGAGAGGAAGGAGATTTACAGCTGCACATGGAAGAGTGAACGGAGAAGAGAAAGACGCCAAGCAATGTCTGCAGAAAGTGCTTCTATGATTCTCCTGTGTATTTATAACATTGGGCACTCAGCAACCAAGTATTGTTCATTCTTTTGGCTAATTGGACACAAATGTGGAGAGTGAAGTGTGGGCGTCTCTGCTTAGACTGCTGCCCTCGTGACCTGGAAACGGAAAAAGCGGAAGAAAATGGATTGAGAAACTGTATAGATACACATTTTCACCCGAGAACTCCCAGATAAGTCAATATGACGGCTTTTAGTTTTGGAAGGAGAGATACTATAACCATTATTTACCACATCTAGTAGTCACGACTGCTTACTACTTACTCCAAAGAGTTGGTTCTGGTCCTGGTTCTGAGTTGAGTCCACTTGGTTTACCATAGCAACACAGAGCAACACATGGTGAACGTGCAACAGTTATCATTTGGTTAGTTTGCTTTGATGTTATTGGAGTGGTTCAAGGACAGCGATGATCCTGAAACAAAAGAATATTAATCAACATTAATTCTTTGATCTGTTTGTTACTGTTGAATTTGCGGTGCTCCAACTGTTTGATTCCCTGATCTGTCCTTGAGGAATGGATAACTTTGCAAGGTCCTCCAAGACGACTGATGTTGTGATTCAAGGCTTTACAAAAACATACTTCCAAATTATTTATCTGCCTAAAACAGTAGGAAAGTCAGAGATCTCACAAAGTTATGATACTGATAATAATAATAATAATGCATTGGTTTCATACAGCGCTTTTCAAGGCACTCTATGACGGCGGTGGGAAACTACTACTGTAGCCACAGCTGCCCTGGGGCACACTGACAGAAGTGAGGCAACCAGTCTGTGCCATCAGCCCCTCCCACCACCACCAACCATTCACACACACACCAGACTCATTCTAATGTGGGGGAAGTGTCTTGCCAAAGGACACATCAACAGTCTTTTTCTTAGCCGCAGCCGCCCCACTGTGGCACCTGTTGTTCCCGGAGGTCTCCCATCACAGTACTACCCATCCTCTGCCCTGCTTAGCTTCAGAAGTCAGGTAGGATCTGGCTTCCACATGCAGGTATGGCCACTCACATTGGTTCTCACAGCCTTCCTGAGCCTGTTTGTTTATATGTTTGCATACTTTAGTGCCTGAACGTTTAGTGCCTGAAAGCCCACGTCTGTGACTCCGCAGACACTTGTTGCTCTCTCGCTCCCAGATCTGGAGTCTGTTCCGGGTTTTTCGCTGGCGTGGAACCATCTGATGCCTCCACGAGCGTCTGCAGAGGGAGATAGAGCTAATGGAAGTGGGGTGGTGTTGTCAAAGGGCTGGCAGCGCTGACATTCCGCTCGTGTCATGTGGGTGGCTGTAGAGGCAGATAAAAACCCCCGCTGACAACCCGCCGCCATGTTCCACCGCCGCGGATCAGACAGGGGCCAAACCGGGTCAACTCCGGTTCACATCAAACGTATAAACCTCACGTCAACACAGCGGGACAGCCTTGTTTGCAGACTTCCTCTTACTGCTCCGAATGCAGAGGATCACATTTATTGCGTGATGCATTATTCAGGCTTTCTCAAAATTGCCGGGCGCTATTTCTGGACGCACAACTTGATATTGTTTCGGCTTTAGGCAAATCCTGCGTTCTTTCTTTCAGTCTGACGGCACACGTTTGGAAAGGGAAGGTTAAATTGCATCGAGTTAGAAATAACAGCTGCAGAAGCCGATGTTTGAGGGTTGAAAAGAGAAGCATGGCTGAAAATCTGAACGCGTTTTATGAACTTGTAAAGAGGTGATTTGGACCAGAAAGAGAAACCATATATATATAGACCAGCTGCTATCCGACTATCATAATACTAATAATATATATTTCATTTGAACATCAATCAAATTAATCACATCTATAGAGCCCATAACAGCTAATGAGTGTTAAAACTGTCAAAATCAAGTCTGTATAAATAAGTTTTGAGCCTTGATTCAAAAAGGCCAAAGTCAGTGAGGACAGGCACATCAGGGGGCAGCTCATTCCAGAGTCTGGGTCCAGGACTGAGAAGGACCGGTCTCCCCAGTGTTTGGACCTGGTCCTAGTCTGCAGTGATCTTTCCGAGTCACAAATAGTCAAGTATTCGGACAAGAACGGAGGAGCGAGACCATGGAGGGCTTTAAAAACAAACATTACAATTTAAATTAAATATGGGAGTGAATGTTGTGAAAAAGACTGGGGTAATTATATAATATAAGTTAAATCATAACATTTGTTTAAAATATATAATGTAATATATAACTAACATATAACTAGATTGTAAAGAGACATTGCATGTGTTCAAAACAATTCAATGTTTTTGTGTATCGCCCTAAATCACAACATTAGTCGTCTCAGAGGACTCTACACAGTTGTTGATACGCCAGCGGGTTAACGTTGCAAATCTTCAACATCCCAGAATGCATTGCCTGTGAAGGTTTCTCTATCAAAAGAAAAAGTCAGGATTGTATATTACAACCCTATATGATAATTTCCCCCAAATATCAGACTTTCCCTGTCAATAAAAGTCAGTTGGACCTGAGAGGGTGAAGGTTAGGATCAGCATTTACCCACAGACCTGGAGCTGCAGTCACCAGTCCCAAAACCATCAACCATTCACACCACACTTATTGGGACACAACAACAGTTCTCCCATCACAGTACTACCCAGACCCTGCCCTGCTTAGCCTCTGAGGTCTGACAGGATCTGCCTTTCAGCTGCAGGTGAGGCCAGTTTCCTGCACGCTGCTCCACTAAAACGAAGACCTCAGCCTCCTCTCTCTACACAAACAAAAACGTTCCAACATCGAGTTTTGCTTCTAGTCTTTTCATCAAACGAGGATCTGAGATGAAAGCGTCTCATTATCTCCTGTGATGTCGCACGTCACTTCTGAGATCCAGACAAACGGAGCACTATACATCACTGTCTGTTCACTGCGGCTTTAAATGAGCTCAAAAACATCCCGTCATGGCGGCGTTTACTGCGTCCATCACCGCTGTCGCCTGTCGGTTTGCTTTAATAGTTTGTGTGAGAGAAATAAATCTGTCGGGTTTTTGATTCAGAAGTTTGTGGCGGAGAGAAAGAAGCTGTCTCCAAATGTCTCGACGCAGATTTGACGTCTGCCGAATGTCACACGGCTCTGAATCAGAACGTGATTATAGAATTCATCTGAAATATGTTCTGGACTTTCCACCAAAACGGAGCGATTTCCACTAATAATAATAACAACACATTTTATCTATATTGCGCCATACATTTCCTGCTATAGATTAAAATTTAGCACAACACACAAAGTTAACAATAAAAAAAAAACATCAGAATTCCATTTTTTTCTCTATTCTCTTACTCATTCTCTGTTGAGGACGCTCTGGATTGCCATAAACAACAGTGTGTTCCAGTTCCTGTCAATATCCAGCAACCTCACACAATTCTTGATGGTTTCGTAAGTAAGTAATATTTAATTATATAGCGCCTTTCACACTCGTCTCTCACTCCACACAGATGGGAGTGAGGCGCATGACAGACTTGTACTTATTTTTAGTGGTAGGAGAAACCGGAGCACCTGGAGGAAACCTACACGGACACAGGGAGAACATGCAAACTCCACACAGAAAGGCAAACGCTAACCACTGCAGCACCGTCTATAACCTGATCACCTCTCTGAAGATGTCGACATGAAAATAAACCAAAAAAGGAACCAAAATAGTGATTTATTTAAACAAAAATACATATTCAATTCAGTTTCATTTTCTTGTATAGCTCAAAATCACAACAGCAGTCGATTTGGACTTTACAAAGTTGTCAATTCACCAGGAACAGATCAGAGAAAACAGTTTAACAGACAATAATAACAGACACATAGGAAACACTGACCCATAGGGGGCGTATGACCACAACCATACATCCTGCTCTGGACCAATGCTTCTCTGTGATTGTTAATACTGCTTCTCCTGTGTTCAGACTATTTGATTTTCTGATCTATTGTTGGCAAATTAACAACTTTGTAAAGTCCTGCTCGACAACTGTCTCTCCATGGCCTCGCACCAAGGTACACAAGTGACATGTTAGTGGCATATGAACCAGCCCGGACTCTGAGGAGCACAGGGACTGGACTCCTGTTAGTGCCCAGAGTCAGAACTAAACATGGGGAGGCTGCTTTTCAGATTCATGCTGCTAAAATCTGGAACAGTCTTCCTGAAGATGTGAGACAGGCCTCCTCTCTGACAATGTTTAAAACCAGGTTAAAGACAGTTCTGTTTAGCTGTGCTACAACTGAGGGATTTTATATTTTTATCTTTCTTTTTAATGTTCTGTGATTACTGCACTTTGAGTTGCCTTGTGTATGAAATGTGCTATATAAATAAACACCGATAATGGACTTGTTGCTGGAAACAGTTGGTCTTTTTCGTCCACCTTCTCGACTAACCTGGCAAGAGCCAGATTGATGATTGTGTAGAACTCTAACGCGTTCTCCGCGATATCAATCTGGGACTTCTGCAGGAGAATCCTTTCGGGGAAAGGAGGGATAAGCAGCAGAATACTTCAAGCTGATTGGGCGAAGTGACGCTGTGTGCCCGCCTACCAAGGTTTGACTTAAACCAATCCCGGTAACATCTTTGCCGTCCAAAAATGCACAAAGCGCCTCTCGCTGTTCATCTTTCAAAAAAGAAATTGGAGATACTGCTAAAACTGACTTGATAGCCTCAGCTACGCGTCCGTCCTCCTGCGTAGCCATGTTTGTTTTGCTTCGGCCCGGCACTTCTTGCTTTCGTCAAACCCGGATATCCTGCCCTAAACCCCCAGACTGGCGCGTGATTGGCTCGCACACCCAGTGGTTCGACTCGAAAAGTGTAAGCGGGAGCGGTACAAGATGTATTCTCGAGTGTTTGTGAACTCACAAATACCGCGAGAATTCAGCTTGCAGGCAAGGTTACTTCTCGACTGCTCCTTGGTCATTTTGTACATGACCTAAAGTAGCCCTGAAACACACACCACTGAACCCATGTCTCTGAACGAGCTTGAATCTTGTCTCCATTCTGTTTCCGATTGCCCCCTGAGTATCCGACCGCGACGGAACTCTCTCTCCATCAGCTTTCCGCAGTCGGGGGGTTATACAAAAGCGACTTCATTACATTCAAATGATATGTGTGTTAATCTGTGCCAAAGATCTCCCCGGCTCTGAAAGCACAGCCCTCTCTCTCTCACTCTCTCTCCCTCCCTCTCTCCCTCTCTCTCTCCCTCTCTCTCTCCCTCTCTCCCTCTCTCCCTCTCTCTCTCACTCTCTCTCCCTGACTCTCGCTCACAATGAAGCCAGAATTGGACTAAGTGATAATGTGCCCGGCCTTATATGGATCTAGCGGCGGAGGGGACTTCTGTATTGATGGGACGAGGAGGAGAGAGTGTCTGAAATGTCAATCTGATCATCGGCGTGATTATCTGGTTAAAGTTGAGCCCCGCGGATGAGCTTGCATAATGCGCTGGGAGATTAGGACTGGAATTGGCGAGAGTCGGAGCGCAGTGCGGGTGGTCGGACAGGAGAATATATGGAGACAGGTGAGAAGCTTCATTAGCTATGTGTGCGCAATCGCTAACGGCAGTACATACCAATCCGACGGCACGGAGACGCAGATTCTGAGTCTCACCTTGAGCCGGGAAGAGTCTGGGACAAGATTCAAACTTCAGAAATATGGTAAGTACACATGCAAGACCTTTTGGACATGTTTTAGGTGGTAGGGGAAACCGGAGCGCCCAGAGGAAACCTACATCTGTGCAATAACAGTCTGAATAATGTCAGAATGTGCAATACAGAACCACATTTGTCCCATGCTGCTAACAGTCTCAACTTGGCGAGGGTTGAGGAGGGGTGCGGGTGCTCGGACTGGGATATAGCGAGGCAGGTGAGAGGCTACATTAGCTTCGCGCGATCGCTAACGGCCGTGCATACGAAGCCGACGCCACAGAGACACAGATTCCGAGCCTCACGTTTAGTCTGGGACAATATTCAAGCTTGTTCAGAAATATAGTAAGTAAGTCAATGTTTCTTACTCCACACAGTGAAGGGAGCGGGTCGTCATACAGGAGGCACATGCCAGACCTTTTGGACATGATTTCAGTGATAGGGGAGACCGGAGCGCCTGGAGGAAACCAGACACAAGGAGAACATACAGTATGTGCGTTAAAAATCTGAATAATGTGAGAATGTGCAATACAGAACCACATATGTCCCATCCTGCGGAGAGGTGCGTGAGGTCGGACCGGGCTATAGCGAGGCAGGTGAGAGGCTTCATTAGCTGTGCGCGATCGCTAACGGCCGTGCATACCAATCTGACGGCGGGGAGGATGTGGGGACGCAGATTCCGAGCCTCACCTTGAGCGGAGCGGGGGCTGTCAGCTCCACTTCCGCTTGACGCCCCATCTCTGCCGGGCAGGTGCTGTCGGCAGTGGTTTGCATCATCGCTCTGGAAGGACAGCGACAGAGAGATCACTGTCACCAGTTGATTATGATGTCAGGAGCTGGGGAAGGCTGCAGGCGAGACACGGCATGACCACTGCAGCAGATAATGCTCTGTGTAAGGACAGTTTTATAGTGTAGCACCGTTCAGACACAAGGCAATTCAAAGTGCTGAACAAAACAAGATATAAGATAAGATAAGATAAGATTGCTTTATTTATCTCACAGAGGAGAAATGTACATGTCACATTTGGCATGGATAGAACACTCAGATTGTGCAAAAGGAGGAAATGTGCAAACATGTTACATGCAGGATATATGTACAATAAAGTGACAATAATTATGTACAACAAAAGTGACAAGTGTCAATTGGAAACAGTGTCAATAGTAGTGCAGGTTTTCACACAGTGATCATTTAAAGTGACTTATTGTACAGTCTGACAGCGGTGGGGATAAAGGCCCTGCGGTAGCGCTCCTTCCTACACTGAGGGTGCCTCAGTCTTCCACTGAAGGAGCTCCTCAGCTCCTCTACAGTCCTGTGCAGTGGGAGGTGTTGTCCATGTTGGAGGTGGCTTTGGCTAGCACCTCCTGTCCCTCACCTCCTCCACAGAGTCCAGGGGCCTCCTGTCCCTCACCTCCTCCACAGAGTCCAGGGGCCTCCTGTCCCTCACCTCCTCCACAGAGTCCAGGGGCCTCCTGGCCCTCACCTCCTCCACAGAGTCCAGGGAGCAGCCCAGAGTGGAGCTGGCCCTCCTGACCAGCTTGTTCAGTCTGTTTCTGTCCCGCTCTGTGCTGCCCGGGGCCCAGCACACGGCAGCGTAGTAAATGGCAGAAGCTACCACAGAGTCATAAAAAGTCCTGAGCAGAGGCCTGCTCACTCCGAAGGACCTCAGCCTCCTCAGAAGGACCTCAGCCTCCTCAGAAGGACCTCAGCCTCCTCCGAAGGAAGAGGCGACTTTGGCCCTTCTTGTGCAGGGCGTTTGTATTATGGACCAGTCCAGTTTATTGTTAATGTGAGCACAGGTACTTGAAGCTGTCCACCAGCTCAATGTCCTCCCCCTGGATGTTCAGCAGCGTGTGGGAAAGTGGTTTTCTCCTGAAGTCGATGACCATCTCCTTGGTCTTACTGGTGTTCAAGCACAAGTGGTTGCGCTCACACCAGTCGACAAAGTCCTTGATAACCGACCGATATTCCAGTTCGTTCCCCTCAGACACACAGCCCACGATGGCGGAGTCGTCGGAGAACTTCTGCAGGTGACAGCTGTGTGTGTCGTGTGTGAAGTCTGAGGTGTAGATGGTGAAGAGAAACGGTGAGAGGACAGTGCCCTGAGGGGCCCCAGTGCTGCAGACGACCACCTCAGACTCACAGCTGCGCAGCCGCACGTGCTGTGGTCGGTCTGAGAGGTAGTTGATGGTCCATGCAGTGAGGTAGTTGATGGTCCATGCAGTGAGGTAGTTGATGGTCCATGCAGTGAGGTAGTTGATGGTCCATGCAGTGAGGTAGTTGATGGTCCATGCAGTGAGGTAGTTGATGGTCCATGCAGTGAGGTAGTTGATGGTCCATGCAGTGAGGTAGTTGATGGTCCATGCAGTGAGGTAGTTGATGGTCCATGCAGTGAGGCTACTGTCCACTCCTGCGTCCTCCATCTTCCCCCGCAGCAGTGCCGGTCTGATGGTATTGAAAGCACTGGAGAAGTCGAAAAACATGACCCTCACAGCGCTCCCGGCGGGCTCCAGGTGGGAGAGCGTCCGCTGCAGGAAGTAGATGACGGCGTCCTCTACTCCGATGTTGGGTCTGTAGGCGAACTGCAGCGGGTCCAGGGTGGGGCTGACCACGGAGCGGAGATGGGTGAGGATGAGCCGCTCCATTGTCTTCATCAGGTGGGAGGTCAGTGCTCCATGGTCTTCATCAGGTGGGAGGTCAGTGCGACTGGTCTGTAGTGAGCCGGTTCCTTGGCGTGTGCTGTTTTTGGAACCGGGATCACACAGGAGGTCTTCCACAGGACAGGACAGGACTTTTAATCATATATAATGAAAAGTATTTAAAGTCTATTCTCTGAACCACAGAAGCCAACGCAGAGACCTGAGGACTGGACTAATGTGATGTCACTTCCTGGTTTGTGTACGCAAGCTGCTCCAAACAAATCTCTTGTATTGTGTTTGTCAGTTTTGCATTACAGCGTTTGCAGACTTCCCTCTCCACTCACACTTCCTCCTGCTCATCTGGGGGAATCCAGAGGCGTTCCCCGGCCAGAGAGAAACATAGTCCCTCCAACTTGCCCTGGGTCTTACTCCGATATCCTGCTTCTGGTTAATGTCTGTCAGGACCTCCTACCCGGGTAGACATCTCAGAGACAGCCAAAACTGATGCCCGAGCCTCCTCAAATGATGTATAGATGCAGAGGCTCTACTCCGAGCTCCTCTTGTGTGACTGGGGTCTATGTGAGAGCCACTCTGCTTGTATCTGGGATCTCGTCCTTTCGGTCATTACCCAAAGCTCATGAGAGATGAAGCAGCTCCCTCTTCACCACAACAGTCCGATGCAGCTCTGACTGTAGACACTGCTCCCTCTTCCCCAGAATAGTCCGATGCAGCTCTGACTGTAGACGCTGCTCCCTCTTCACCACAACAGTCCGATGCAGCTCTGACTGTAGACACTGCTCCCTCTTCCCCAGAATAGTCCGATGCAGCTCTGACTGTAGACGCTGTTCCCTCTTCACCACAACAGTCCGATGCAGCTCTGACTGCAGACGCTGCTCCCTCTTCACCACAACAGTCCGATGCAGCTCTGACTGTAGACGCTGCTCCCTCTTCTCATTCTCTTTATTATTGTTGAGAGAGTTGGATCACTGCCCCAATCTTTCCCCAGTGCTTCCAGAGACTTCCGTCCGGTCTCTGTGCTGAAGAATAATGACAGAGGTTTTATCCGTCTCCGTGAGTCGGACTTTAGGACAGATTTCTCACCGGGTTTGGAGGAACAGAACCAGGATGATGAACGATGGCAGGAGTATTGCTTTCAACGGCCTTTCTGTGCCATATCAGAGAATATATTTTATATATATATATATATACGTTTTCGCTGTTTTAATGATTTTTGACATCATAAAGAAGTATGCAAGACTGACTCTTTGGTCTCAAGAGCTGTTTTTATTGATCATTTTCAAAAAGTCATAAATGAAAAAGTGGCTGTGGAGTCCAAAAACTAAATTAAAGAGACGATGCAGATGCAGCATGAGGGTCTCGAACACAGGATGCAGGAGGGTCTTGTTGGACAGTTAGTGTCCAACAGAAAGGATTGGTGATGATCAGGACACTTTAGCATTCTACAACATGTATGGACATTTTCTTCTGTGTGTGCTTTATACTGTATTCTTCATGTGTTTTAACTGTTGATTCTCTGACCTGTGTTGGTGATTTCAATGGTTTTGTTAAGTCCTCTGAGATGACTTCTGTTGTGACCTAGGGCTATACAAGAATAAATTGTATTGTATTGTATTGTATGTAGATAACAAACAAACAGTGAAACAGCCAGAATGAACTCTATTTAAGATAAAACAACTCGATTCAAACAATTATCACCTCATATTGTATCTTTTTTTGCAGTGTACAGCTCTTTAAAAGCCATAAGTGTAAATAAAGCTGAAAATGTATTTAAAGATATATAACGAATCCTGTGTTTGTTGCACACTGACGCACACTCACAGACATGTCTGAGTGTGTGTCTGAGCTGTGTGTCTGAGTGTGTGTCTGAGCTGTGTGTCTGAGTGTGTGTCTGAGTGTGTGTCTGAGCTGTGTGTCTGAGTGTGTGTCTGAGTGTGCTTCTGAGCTGTGTGTCTGAGTGTGTGTCTGAGTGTGTGTCTGAGCTGTGTGTCTGAGTGTGTGTCTGAGTGTGTGTCTGAGTGTGTGTCTGAGCTGTGTGTCTGAGTGTGTGTCTGAGTGTGTGTCTGAGTTTGTGTCTGAGTGTGTGTCTGAGCTGTGTGTCTGAGTGTGTGTCTGAGTGTGTGTGTGACCGAGTTCCAAAGCATATCGATGGAGATGTCCGTGTCCTCTTCCTCAGTTCTACTTCCTGTTGTGTGTTTACCTGCACTGCCCTTGTGTGTAACACCTGTGTCTCATTAGTCATTCTGTATTCAAACCCTGTGTATTCCCATCATCATCAACGCCACATCTCTCTTAGTTTTTATAATCTCAACAGAAGTCTTAGGGCTCTCTCTGTCTATCGTCATACTGAAACTCAAATCCTCTGCATCGTCTGGTTTCTATGTTCACAGTAGAAAGTCCAGCAGAGACCACCCAGCTTCAAACAGCAGTCCCAGTCTCCCCTAGTCTCTCCCAGTCTCTCCCAGTCTCCCCTAGTCTCTCCCAGTCTCCCCTAGTCTCTCCCAGTCTCTCCCAGTCTCTCCTAGTCTCTCCCAGTCTCTCTCAATCTCTCCCAGTCTCCCCTATTATCTCCCAGTCTCTCCCAATCTCACCTAGTCTCTTCCAGTCTCTCCCAGTCGCTCCCAGTCTCTACCAATCTCTCCCTGTCTCCCACAGTCTCTCTCAATCCCTTCCAGTCTTTTCTAGTCTTTCCCAGTCTCTCCTAAACTCTCAGTCTCTCTCAATCCCTCCCAGTCTCTCACAGTCTCTCCCAGTCTCTACCAGTCCCTCCCAATCTCTCCCAGTCCCTCCCAATCTCTCCCAGTCTCTCCCAGTCCCTCCCAATCTCTCCCAGTCCCTCCCAATCTCTCCCAGTCCCTCCCAATCTCTCCCAGTCTCTCCCAGTCCCTCCCAATCTCTCCCAGTCTTTCACAATCTCTCCCAATCTCTCCCAGTCTCTCCCAGTCTCTCCTAAGCCTAGCGTACATGGACAGAGTATCTGGAGACGACTAGTTTCAAGGCGCTCTTACAACTGGAGATAAACAGTCGATCTCTGGATTCAGTCAGTTGCCCGTGTTCTACTTTTCGGCAACTAGTCGTCCTCAGATCTGGAGATATCACCGATGTGCTCCAACAACATGTGTGTATTGTGTGTATAGCGCCCTCTACAGTTTAAGTCAGAAAACACACTGTAGTTGAGGCCAATTGCTGTCGATGTACGAGCTGTTATTGTGTGCGGGGCAGCAACTCACAGGCCACGGATATAATCAGTTGCCAGTCCGATGTACGCTAGGCACTAGTCTCTCCCAATCTCTCCCAGTCTCTCCCGGTCTCTCTCCCAGTCCCTCCCGGTCTCTCCCAGTTTCTCCCAGTCTCTCCCAGTCCCTCCCGGTCTTTCCCAGTCTCTCCCAGTCTCTCCCAGTCCCTCCCGGTCTCTCCCAGTTTCTTCCAGTCTCTCCCAGTCTCTCCCATTCCCTCCCGGTCTCTCTCAGTGTCTCCCCCAGTCTCTCCCAGTCTCTTCCAGTCTCTTCCAGTCCCTCCCAGTCTCTCCCAGTTTCTCCCAGTCTCTCCCTAGTCTCTCCCAGTCTCCCCTAGTCTCTCCCAGTCTCTCCTAGTCTCTCCCAGTCTCTCTCAATCTCTCCCAGTCTCTCCCATTATCTCTCAGTCTCTCCCAGTCTCTCCCAGTCTCCCCTATTATCTCCCAGTCTCTCCCATTCTCACTTAGTCTCTTCCAGTCTCTCCCAGTCGCTCCCAGTCTCTACCAATCTCTCCCTGTCTCCCACAGTCTCTCTTAATCCCTTCCAGTCTTTTCTAGTCTTTCCCAGTCTCTCCTAAACTCTCAGTCTCTCTCAATCCCTCCCAATCTCTCCCAGTCTCTCCCAATCTCTCCCAGTCTCTCCCAGTCCCTCCCAATCTCTCCCAATCTTTCCCAGTCTCTCCCAGTCTCTCCCAGTCCCTCCCAGTCTCTCCCAATCTCTCCCAATCTCTAGCAGTCTCTCCCAGTCTCTCCCAGTCTCTCCCAGTCTCTCCTAAGCCTAGCGTACATGGACAGAGTAACTGGAGACGACTAGTTTCAAGGCGGCTTTTGGCGACTGAGAGTAGATGATGGAGATGATCAGTTCAAATCGGTCGATGTGCGCGCTCTTACAACTGGAGATAAACAGTCGATCTCTGGATTCAGTCAGTTGCCCGTGTTCTACTTTTCGGCAACTAGTCGTCCTCAGATCCGGAGATATCATCGATGTGCTCCAACAACATGTGTGTATTGTGTGTATAGCGCCCTCTACAGTTTAAGTCAGAAAACACACTGTAGTTGAGGCCAATTGCTGTCGATGTACGAGCTGTTATTGTGTGCGGGGCAGCAACTCACAGGCCACGGATATAATCAGTTGCCAGTCCGATGTACGCTAGGCACTAGTCTCTCCCAATCTCTCCCAGTCTCTCCCGGTCTCTTTCAATGTCTCCCAGTCTCTCCCAGTCCCTCCCGGTCTCTTCCAGTTTCTCCCAGTCTCTCCCAGTCCCTCCCGGTCTCTCCCAGTCTCTCCCAGTCTCTCCCAGTCCCTCCCGGTCTCTCTCACTGTCTTCCAGTCTCTCCCAGTCCCTCCCGGTCTCTCCCAGTTTCTTCCGGTATCTCCCAGTCTCTCCCATTCCCTCCTGGTCTCTCTCCATCTCTCCCAGTCTCTCCCAGTCTCTCCCAGTCTCTTCCAGTCTCTTCCAGTCCCTCCCATTCCCTCCCGGTCTCTCCCAGTTTCTCCCAGTCTCTCCCACTCTCTTCCAGTCTCTCCCAGTCTCTCCCAGTCTCTCCCATTCCCTCCCGGTCTCTCCCAGTCTCTTCCAGTCTCTTCCAGTCTCTTCCAGTCTCTTCCAGTCTCTCCCAGTCTCTCCCATTCCCTCCCGGTCTCTCCCAGTCTCTCCCAGTTTCTCCCAGTCTCTCCCACTCTCTTCCAGTCTCTCCCAGTCTCTCCCAGTCTCTCCCATTCCCTCCCGGTCTCTCCCAGTCTCTTCCAGTCTCTTCCAGTCTCTTCCAGTCTCTTCCAGTCTCTTCCAGTCTCTTCCAGTCCCTCCCAGTCTCTTCCAGTCCCTCCCAGTCTCTCCCAGTCTCTCCCAGTCTCTCCCACTCTCTTCCAGTCTCTCCCAGTCTCTCCCAGTATCTCCCAGTCTCTCCCACTCTCTTCCAGTCTCTCCCAGTCTCTCCCAGTCTCTCCCAGTTCTTTCCCCACACAGTCCAGTCCATTACAGAAAACGTTGTAATAACATTTCAAAGGTTGCTGTTAATAAGCCTCGACTGTGACTGGAGTCAGGGAGAGTTCACGGCGTCCCGTCCCTCTCGCCGTCTCGCTCTTATTAATGTCAATTTCACACACTCGCAATCCGCCGGCAACTCTCTCTCTCTCTCTCTCTCTCTCTCTCTCTCTCTCTCTCTCTCTCTCTCTCTCTCTCTCTCTCTCTCTCTCTCTCTCTCTCTCTCTCTCTCTCTCTCTCTCTCAATCTCTCTCTCTCTCTCTCTCTCTCTCTCTCTCTCTCTCTCTCTCTCTCTCTCTCTCTCTCTCTCTCTCGTCTCTCTCTCTCTCTCTCTCTCTCTCTCTCTCTCTCTCTCTCTCTCTCTCTCTCTCTCTCTCTCTCTCTCTCTCTCTCTCTCTCTCTCTCTCTCTCTCTCTCTCTCTCTCTCTCTCTCTCTCTCTCTCTCTCTCTCTCTCTCTCTCTCTCTCTCTCTCTGAAATAGACGGTTTTGGAATTGGCTCAAAAACATCAAACGCTGGGAAAGTGGCATTTGGAGCGTGGCACTTGGTCCATTGTGCACCTGTGGCCGCTGTGTGTTGTATCGTCGTAGGGTCGGATTGTGTAGTACTGACTTCATTCATACAGTTGAGATCCTAAAGAAAAGACTGTTTGGGGATTGGTCAGTCCTATGGAAGTTCAATTCGATTCGATTTCCTTTTCACCTTATTTTTGTCTAGCCCTAAATCCCAACAGTGTCTTGGACTCTACAAAGTTGTTGGAGAATAAAACAGTTCAAACTCAGAAAATTCAATATTTAAACACACACCTGCGTAAGGAGCAGGGACCCGAGGCCTGCTGTTCTCTGGTCTCTGTAGGGTTTCTCTCTGGTCTCTCTCTCTGGTCTCTTGCTCTGTCTCTAGGCTCATTGTGGTTTCTCTCTATGGTTTCTCTCTATTGTCTCTCTCTCTATCTGGTCTCTTTCTGGTCCCTCTCTCTCTGGTCTCTATCTCTCCACTCTCTATCTCTCTCTGGTTTCTCTCTCTGGTTTCTCTCTCTACTATCTCTCTGGTCTCTCTCTCTGGTCTCTCTCTCTGGTCCCTCTCTGGTCTCTCTCTGTTTGGTCTTCTGGTTTCTCTCTCTACTATCTCTATGGTCTCTCTCTCTCTAGCCCCTCTCTCTGGTCCCTCTCTGGTCCCTCTCTGGTCTCTCTCTCTCTGGTCTCTCTCTCTGGTCTCTCTCTCTGGTCTCTCTCTAGTCTCTCTCTGTTTGGTCTTCTGTCTCCACTCACTATCTCTCTCTCTGGTCTCTCTCTCTCTGGTCCCTCTCTCTGGTCTCTCTCTCTGGTCTTTCTCTCTGGTCTCTCTTTCTGCGCTCTCTCTCTGGTCCCTCTCTCTGGTCTCTCTCTCTGGTCTCTTTCTGGTCTCTATCTCTCCACTCTCTATCTCTCTCTGGTTTCTCTCTCTCTGGTTTCTCTCTCTACTATCTCTATGGTCTCTCTCTCTCTAGCCCCTCTCTCTGGTCCCTCTCTGGTCCCTCTCTGGTCTCTCTCTCTCTGGTCTCTCTCTCTGGTCTCTCTCTCTGGTCTCTCTCTAGTCTCTCTCTGTTTGGTCTTCTGTCTCCACTCACTATCTCTCTCTCTGGTCTCTCTCTCTCTGGTCTCTCTCTCTCTGGTCTCTCTCTCTCTGGTCTCTCTCTCTGGTCCCTCTCTCTGGTCTCTCTTTCTGCGCTCTCTCTCTGGTCCCTCTCTCTGGTCTCTCTCTCTCTGGTCTCTCTTTCTGTGCTCTCTCTCTGGTCCCTCTCTCTGGTCTCTCTCTAGTCTCTCTCTGTTTGGTCTTCTGTCTCCACTCACTATCTCTCTCTCTGGTCTCTCTCTCTCTGGTCCCTCTCTCTGGTCCCTCTCTCTGGTCTCTCTCTGGTCTCTCTTTCTGCGCTCTCTCTTCGGTCTCCCAATAGACAACAGACAATAACACACATTTCTGTATTGATTAGCCATATGGACAAATCAACATGTGAGAAACCCCCCACAAGTTTCTCCATCTTTACCCTCTGACAGATGTGAGTTTTTCAGCCGCTGTGGTTGAAATATAAAAAGTGTTTTTCTCGGAGTGAGGTGATAAGGAGCTAAGTCGCTGATGTATGAGTTGTCACGATGATGTCTCAGGGGAGAGAGCGAAAGGGAGAGAGCGAAGGGGTGAATCTGCGGTCGTTTTGGTGGCGTTGCATCATTCCCTCTCTCTTCCGCCGGCTTCGACTCCTCTCGATCTGTTTGTTCAGTATTTTGTGTTTGCAAAGTCAGTGACAAACCCAGGGCCAGAACGCAGACAGTCCAAATGCTTTGTTATGTCGGGTCCATAGTTTTGAGGAGGTGTGAAAAATGTACTTTTAACATTAGGACTCAAAGAATTCTGAAGCTACTAGAAGCTATACCAGAACTCTCCGACCTGTCATTTTGACTGCTTTTACTTTCCTCTCTCCGTCTAAGGACCTGAAATAGGACAAAAACACGAATCAGGTTGTTAGGAAAGCTCGTCAGCGTCTCCTCTTTCTGCTGAAACTCTCTCTCTGGTCTCTCTCTGGTCTCTCTTTGGTCTCTCTCTGGTCTCTCTCTGGTCTCTCTCTGGTCTCTCTCTGGTCTCTCTCTGGTCTCTCTTTGGTCTCTCTCTGGTCTCTCTCTAGTCTCTATCTGGTCTCTCTCTGGTCTCTCTTTGGTCTCTCTCTGGCCTCTCTCTGGTCTCTCTCTAGTCTCTATCTGGTCTCTCTCTGGTCTCTCTTTGGTCTCTCTCTGGTCTCTCTCTAGTCTCTATCTGGTCTCTCTCTGGTCTCTCTCTGGTCTCTCTGGTCTCTCTCTGGTCTCTCTCTGGCCTCTCTCTGGTCTCTCTCTAGTCTCTATCTGGTCTCTCTCTGGTCTCTCTTTGGTCTCTCTCTGGTCTCTCTCTAGTCTCTATCTGGTCTCTCTCTGGTCTCTATCTGGTCTCTCTCTGGTCTCTCTGGTCTCTCTCTGGTCTCTCTCTGGTCTCTCTGGTCTCTCTCTGGTCTCTCTCTGGTCTCTCTGGTCTCTCTCTGGTCTCTCTCTGGTCTCTCTGGTCTCTCTCTGGTCTCTCTCTGGTCTCTCTGGTCTCTTTCTGGTCTCTCTCTGGTCTCTCTTTGGTCTCTCTCTGGTCTCT
This sequence comes from Knipowitschia caucasica, assembly GCA_964034765.1. Lineage (NCBI taxonomy): Eukaryota > Metazoa > Chordata > Actinopteri > Gobiiformes > Gobiidae > Knipowitschia > Knipowitschia caucasica. Next base: position 2,986,046 of record OZ035839.1, read on the forward strand.
CTCTGGTCTCTCTCTGGTCTCTCTGGTCTCTCTCTGGTCTCTCTCTGGTCTCTCTTTGGTCTCTCTCTGGTCTCTCTCTGGTCTCTCTGGTCTCTCTCTGGTCTCTCTGGTCTCTCTCTGGTCTCTCTCTGGTCTCTCTCTGGTCTCTCTCTGGTCTCTCTCCGGTCTCTCTGGTCTCTCTCTGGTCTCTATCTGGTCTCTCTCTGATCTCTCTCTGGTCTCTCTGGTCTCTCTCTGGTCTCTCTCTGGTCTCTCTTTGGTCTCTCTCTGGTCTCTCTCTGGTCTCTCTCTGGTCTCTCTCTGGTCTCTCTCTGGTCTCTCTCTGGTCTCTCTCTGGTCTCTCTGGTCTCTCTCTGGTCTCTCTCTGGTCTCTCTGGTCTCTCTCTGGTCTCTCTCTGGTCTCTCTCTGGTCTCTCTGGTCTCTCTCTGGTCTCTCTGGTCTCTCTCTGGTCTCTCTGGTCTCTCTCTGGTCTCTCTCTGGTCTCTCTGGTCTCTCTCTGGTCTCTCTTTGGTCTCTCTCTGGTCTCTCTCTGGTCTCTCTCTGGTCTCACTCTGGTCTCTCTGGTCTCTCTCTGGTCTCTCTCTGGTCTCTCTCTGGTCTCTCTGGTCTCTCTCTGGTCTCTCTCTGGTCTCTCTGGTCTCTCTCTGGTCTCTCTGGTCTCTCTCTGGTCTCTCTCTGGTCTCTCTGGTCTCTCTCTGGTCTCTCTCTGGTCTCTCTCTGGTCTCTCTGGTCTCTCTCTGGTCTCTCTTTGGTCTCTCTCAGGTCTCTCTCTGGTCTCTCTGGTCTCTCTCTGGTCTCTCTTTGGTCTCTCTCTGGTCTCTCTCTGGTCTCTCTCTGGTCTCTCTCTGGTCTCTCTCTGGTCTCTCTCTGGTCTCTCTCTGGTCTCTCTCTGGTCTCTCTGGTCTCTCTCTGGTCTCTCTCTGGTCTCTCTCTGGTCTCTCTGGTCTCTCTCTGGTCTCTCTTTGGTCTCTCTGGTCTCTCTCTGGTCTCTCTGGTCTCTCTCTGGTCTCTCTCTGGTCCAGGGACGTGCGGTGAGGTTTGTGATTGGGGAGGCACTGACTTTAAAAGTCAGATTTACAATCATTATTCAAATAAAATAGCATTTAATCACCAATGCAATGACATCCACAAACTTTATATACTGTAAAGATAAGAGAACCAGCTTCTTTTAATAATCTCACAACAAATCTAGCTGCTGACTCTGCTCCGCATCAAACAACATCTTTAAGAAGCGCAGGTGCGAGAGACGCGAGGAGAGAGAGACGCGAGGAGAGAGGAGCAGAGAGAGACAGAGAGGAGCAGAGAGACGGAGACGCGAGGAGCAGAGAGAGACGGAGACGCGAGGAGAGAGGAGCAGAGAGAGACAGAGAGGAGCAGAGAGACGGAGACGCGAGAGGAGCAGAGAGAGACGGAGACGCGAGGAGAGAGAGACGCGAGGAGAGAGGAGCAGAGAGACGGAGACGCGAGGAGAGAGGAGCAGAGAGAGACAGAGAGGAGCAGAGAGACGGAGACGCGAGGAGCAGAGAGAGACAGAGAGGAGCAGAGAGACGGAGACGGAGGAGCAGAGAGAGCAGAGAGAGAGACAGAGAGGAGCAGAGAGAGACAGAGAGGACGCAGAGAGAGGAGAGAGAGAGACGCGAGGAGAGAGGAGCAGAGAGAGGAGCAGAGAGAGAGAGACAGAGAGGAGCAGAGAGACGCGAGGAGAGAGGAGCAGAGAGAGACAGAGAGGAGCAGAGAGACGGAGACGCGAGGAGCAGAGAGACGCGAGGAGAGAGGAGCAGAGAGAGACAGAGAGGAGCAGAGAGACGGAGACGCGAGGAGAGAGAGACGCGAGGAGAGAGGAGCAGAGAGAGACAGAGAGGAGCAGAGAGACGGAGACGCGAGGAGCAGAGAGAGACAGAGAGGAGCAGAGAGACGCGAGGAGAGAGGAGCAGAGAGAGACAGAGAGGAGCAGAGAGAGACGGAGACGCGAGGAGAGAGAGACGCGAGGAGAGAGGAGCAGAGAGACGGAGACGCGAGGAGAGAGAGAGCGGAAAGCAGAGAGAGACAGAGAGGAGCAGAGAGACGGAGACGCGGAGAGGAGAGAGAGACGCGAGAGGAGAGAGAGGAGAGAGAGAGAGACAGAGAGGAGCAGAGAGACAGAGAGAGGAGACGCGAGGAGAGAGAGACGCGAGGAACATAAACAATAATTTAAACAAGTTGCAGAACTCTTGAGCAGTGTTTGAATCAGTGTTTTTCGGAAAAGCACTACTTTGCCGGTATCTGTCAATGTTCAACATAAAACACAGATTAACAAACTCCTCCCCCGCAGCCGGACTAACCTCGTAAGTCCAGTGGTGGTCTCCCAGTCTATATTAATTCTTTCTTTGTTTGAAAGTCCAATTGAGAAAAAAAATCTTCATTCAAATCATCCATTTTCCAGCAAAAGAAATAGCATTTTGGGCTGATTGTTTGTTAGCAACTCTGGTATGAACTTTATGCTCACTATCACCCCTAGCGGTGAGGCACAGATACCGCCTGCCTCACGCCAAGCTTTTTCCTTGTGTGTTCATCTACGATCAAAAGACTTAAACTAAATATAAATTGTACACACATACGTGCAATACACTACTAAACACTAAGAGGAGTTTAAAAAATGTTTTTAAAGCAGGATATTTGAAACAAACGGTGATATATCAACTGCACGAGCTGAGTGCACTCAGACACACACACACACACTGTGAGGGAGCGGTCTGGGGTGAGGCACGCAGGAGCGCTGCCTCACCTCGTCTCTTTGAATAGGAATAACGGGATTTCGGCGATTTTGACTTCAGAAATGATCAAAACTGATGGGAACCGTGCCGAATATACATTAAAAGCATAGGACAGTGGATATAAATTATATATTTAAACTAAAATAATTATTAGTTTCCAATAATGGCAGGTGAGGCTCTGCCTCCCCTGCCTCCCCTGACTGCACGTCCCTGCTCTGGTCTCTCTGGTCTCTCTGGTCTCTCTGGTCTCTCTCTGGTCTCTCTCTGGTCTCTCTCTGGTCTCTCTCTGGTCTCTCTCTGGTCTCTCTCTGGTCTCTCTCTGGTCTCTCTCTCTCTCTCTCTCTGTCTCTCTCTGGTCTCTCTCTATGGTCCCTCTGTCTCTCTCTGGTCTCTCTCTCTCTCTATGGTCTCCTCTGTCTCTCTCTGGTCTCTCCTCTCTCTATGGTCCCTCTGTCTCTCTCTGGTCTCTCTCTGGTCTCTCTCTGGTCTCTCTCTGGTCCCTCTGTCTCTCTCTGGTCTCTCTCAAACGTTTATGAGACTTATATTGACGTCAGTTTGAGAATTGACGTGTTAACGGTTAGCATCGGTACAGATCAGTAAAAGCTGAAACTCCATTCATGAAGGAAGAACACTTTATTTACACAGCGCCGTTCACAGACCAAGGCCACACAGCGCTTCACAAAGATAAAAACATGGAAGCTAACAGCTAAAGTAGTCCACATTAATAAAGAATGAAGATGAATACGAAAAATATGGTTTTCTCGGTCGAAACTAGAAGCCGCTGATTCCAGCCGTGTGTAATAAATACATGTATGTGATACATCTGTGTTTCTTCTTCAAACACGTGACGATGCTTCATATCCCCAGCTCTGCTCTGCTGTTGTGGGGCAGAAGAGAAGTCCACGGACCAGAGCTGGAGATGATGAAGGTGAGGAGGGTTCTCAGAGGGAGAGTCAAGAGTTCACTTTTCTTTATTAGAAAATGCTCTGTGAAGAATAAGCGCTGCAGCCCCTCCTGGGACAGCTATCATTTGCATAAAGCTCTACTTCAAAAGTCTCCACTGCCCAAGTCCACTCTGCTCCACTCTCTCTCCTCTTCCTCCACTCTCTCTCCTCTTCCTCCACTCTCTCTCCTCTTTCTCCACTCTCTCTCCACTCTCTCCACTCCGCAGTGCGTGTGCGAGCAGCTCCAGGGCTCTTCTACTGCACTTCTCTCTCATACAGGAGGGTGAGGAAGAGGAGGAAGAGGAGTGAGTGGAGGGAGAAGAGAGAGAGAGGAGAGAGTGGAGGGAGAAGAGAGAGAGAGGAGAGAGTGGAAGAAGAGGAGAGAGAGAGGAGACAGATGAGGGAGAGGAGAGAGTGGAGAAAGTGGAGGGAGAGGAGGAAGAGGAAAGAGAGAGGACAGAGGTGAGGGAGAGGAGCGAGAGGAGAGGAAGAGGAGGAAGAGGAGAGAGTGGAGGAAGAGAAAGAGGAGAGAGAGAGCAAAGAGATAGAGTAGAGGAGGAAGAGAAGAGAGATAGGAGAGAGAAGAGAGATAGGAGAGAGATGAGGGAGAGGAGAGAGAGGAGAGGAAGAGGAGAGAGTGGAGAAAGAGGAAGAGGAGAGAGAGGAGAGAGAGGACAGAGTGGAGGGAGAGGAGGAAGAGGAGAGAGAGAGGACAGAGATGAGGGAGAGGAGGAAGAGGAGAGAGAGAGGACAGAGATGAGGGAGAGGAGGGAGAGGAGGAAGAGGAGAGAGAGAGGACAGAGATGAGGGAGAGGAGGAAGAGGAGAGAGAGGACAGAGATGAGGGAGAGGAGGGAGAGGAGAGAGAGGACAGAGATGAGGGAGAGGAGGGAGAGGAGGAAGAGGAGAGAGAGGACAGAGATGAGGGAGAGGAGGGAGAGGAGGAAGAGGAGAGAGAGGACAGAGATGAGGGAGAGGAGGGAGAGGAGGAAGAGGAGAGAGAGAGGACAGAGATGAGGGAGAGGAGGAAGAGGAGAGAGAGGACAGAGATGAGGGAGAGGAGAGAGAGGACAGAGATGAGGGAGAGGAGGGAGAGGAGGAAGAGGAGAGAGAGGACAGAGATGAGGGAGAGGAGGAAGAGGAGAGAGTAGAGGACGTTGGGGAAAGGAGAGAGTAGAGGACGTTGGGGAAAGGAGAGAGTAGAGGAAGAGGGGGAAAGGAGAGAGTAGAGGAAGAGGGGGAAAGGAGAGAGTAGAGGACGTTGGGGAAAGGAGAGAGTAGAGGACGTTGGGGAAAGGAGAGAGTAGAGGAAGAGGGGGAAAGGAGAGAGTAGAGGACGTTGGGGAAAGGAGAGAGTAGAGGACGTTGGGGAAAGGAGAGAGTAGAGGACGTTGGGGAAAGGAGAGAGTAGAGGACGTTGGGGAAAGGAGAGAGTAGAGGACGTTGGGGAAAGGAGAGAGTAGAGGACGTTGGGGAAAGGAGAGAGTAGAGGACGTTGGGGAAAGGAGAGAGTAGAGGACGTTGGGGAAAGGAGAGAGTAGAGGAAGAGGGGGACGACTCTTCCTCTGCACCACTGAACGAGGACCAAGGCCACACGGTGCAGGACTCTGGTCTAAAACAACAGCAGTCATTAAACAATTCACGATGATAATAATAAACACAGCCTTTGGTCCGTGGGTCACGCTCCAGAAATGTTACGACAAAAAGAGAAAATAAAATCAGTGTGAAACATGTCAGAAACTTTGGGAGTCTCGTGTTGAGACGGATCTCTCTGCGCAGCTTCTGTACCCAACAGATCTCCACACAATGTGACGCTTCAGGTCTACCATTCATCAGACATGAAGTAAAGCAGGCTACACACCTGTATACACACCTGTATACACACCTGTATACACACCTGTACACACACCTGTATACACACCTGTATACACACACACACCTGTAAACACACCTGTACAGCCGCGGCTGTTGATAAATGCAGCGGTGAAAACTAGCGCATTTATGAAAGTCACGCCTAGAAATATTTCGAAAGTGAATGAATGAATATTAATGTCTCCGCCTCAGCGTCCGTGATTTCACAGAGAATGTCTGGATTTGAGCAGTGATGCGGTGGGACCTCTCCTGGCACCTGCTGCCCCGAGCCACTGCCCTGAGCCACTGTCCAGAGCCACTGCCCAGAGCCACTGCCCTGAGCCACTGCCCTGAGCCACTGCCCAGAGCCACTGTCCAGAGCCACTGCCCTGAGCCACTGCCCTGAGCCACTGCCCAGAGTCACTGCCCAGAGTCACTGCCCTGAGCCACTGCCCTGAGTCACTGCCCTGAGCCACTGTCCAGAGACACTACCCTGAGCCACTGCCCAGAGCCACTGTTCAGAGCCACTGTCCAGAGCCACTGTCCTGAGCCACTGCCCTGAGCCACTGCCCTGAGCCACTGTCCAGAGCCACTGCCCTGAGCCACTGTCCAGAGCCACTGTCCAGAGTCACTGTCCAGAGTCACTGCCCTGAGCCACTGCCCTGAGCCACTGTCCAGAGACACTGCCCTGAGCCACTGCCCAGAGCCACTGCCCTGAGCCACTGCCCAGAGCCACTGTCCAGAGCCACTGTCCAGAGCCACTGCCCTGAGCCACTGCCCTGAGCCACTGTCCAGAGCCACTGTCCAGAGCCACTGCCGTGAGCCACTGCCCTGAGCCACTGCCCTGAGCCACTGTCCAGAGCCACTGTCCAGAGCCACTGTCCAGAGTCACTGCCCTGAGTCACTGCCCTGAGCCACTGTCCAGAGTCACTGCCCTGAGCCACTGCCCAGAGCCACTGCCCTGAGCCACTGCCCAGAGCCACTGTCCAGAGCCACTGTCCAGAGCCACTGCCCTGAGTCACTGGCCTGAGCCACTGCCCAGAGCCACTGTCCTGAGCCACTGCCCTGAGTCACTGCCCTGAGTCACTGCCCTGAGCCACTGTCCAGAGCCACTTCCCTGAGCCACTGCCCAGAGTCACTGTCCAGAGCCACTGTCCAGAGCCACTGTCCAGAGCCACCGCCCTGAGCCACTGCCCAGAGCCACTGCCCTGAGCCACTGCCCAGAGTCACTGTCCAGAGCCACTGTCCAGAGCCACTGTCCAGAGCCACTGCCCTGAGCCACTGCCCAGAGCCACTGCCCTGAGCCACTGCCCAGAGCCACTGTCCAGAGCCACTGTCCAGAGCCACTGCCCTGAGCCACTGTCCTGAGCCACTGCCCTGAGCCACTGCCCTGAGTCACTGCCCTGAGCCACTGTCCAGAGCCACTGCTCTGAGCCACTGCCCAGAGTCACTGTCCAGAGCCACTGTCCAGAGACACTGCCCTGAGCCACTTCCCAGAGCCACTGCCCTGAGCCACTGCCCAGAGTCACTGTCCAGAGCCACTGTCCAGAGCCACTGTCCAGAGCCACTGCCCTGAGCCACTGCCCAGAGACACTGCCCAGAGCCACTGTCCAGAGCCACTGCCCTTAGCCACTTCCCAGAGCCACTTCCCAGAGCCACTGCCCTGAGCCACTGCCCAGAGTCACTGTCCTGAGCCCGTTTCTACAGACGTGTGTTGCATATATCTATAAACTGCTACATGCGGAGAACAGGGCAGGTTTGGAGAAAGTTTTGAGGCTTTATGCACAAAACTAAGTAAAAAACACATTGCTTTGCCAAAACAAATGCGTAATCACGAAGCGCAGGGACTCCAGATTTACGGAGTTAGTCACTCAAGTGTATTTGTAAAGCGCCTTTCACAGACCAGGATCACAAAGCGCTTCACATTTAAAAGACAGATGAAAATAATACACACAAGTCAGATTTAAAATCAAAGAAACAGAAGAGGGTATATTTTTAGCGTTTCGTACGCTCACGTCCAGATTGATAAATGCAGAAAAGTGTAAACATTTTGCGTACGCCTCATTCACTGATTTGGTCGTACGCAAGCTCCATAAATGAGGGCCAATGTATCTAGTGTGTATATCCAGAAAGCTTCACGTTTGAATCGAGTAGGGTTAAGCAGGTCTGGTGGAAACAGGGCTAAGCAGGTCTGGTGGAAACAGGGCTCAGCAGGTCTGGTGGAAACAGGGCTAAGCAGGTCTGGTGGAAACAGGGCTAAGCAGGTCTGGTGGAAACAGGGCTAAGCAGGTCTGGTGGAAACAGGGCTAAGCAGGTCTGGTGGAAACAGGGCTAAGCAGGTCTGGTGGAAACAGGGCTAAGCAGGTCTGGTGGAAACAGGGCTCAGCAGGTCTGGTGGAAACAGGGCTAAGCAGGTCTGGTGGAAACAGGGCTAAGCAGGTCTGGTGGAAACAGGGCTAAGCAGGTCTGGTGGAAACAGGGCTAAGCAGGTCTGGTGGAAACAGGGCTAAGCAGGTCTGGTGGAAACAGGGCTAAGCAGGTCTGGTGGAAACAGGGCTAAGCAGGTCTGGTGGAAACACGGCTAAGCAGGTCTGGTGGAAACAGGGCTAAGCAGGTCTGGTGGAAACAGGGCTAAGCAGGTCTGGTGGAAACAGGGCTAAGCAGGTCTGGTGGAAACAGGGCTAAGCAGGTCTGGTGGAAACAGGGCTAAGCAGGTCTGGTGGAAACACGGCTAAGCAGGTCTGGTGGAAACAGGGCTAAGCAGGTCTGGTGGAAACAGGGCTAAGCAGGTCTGGTGGAAACAGGGCTAAGCAGGTCTGGTGGAAACAGGGCTAAGCAGGTCTGGTGGAAACAGGGCTATGATTACACATGTTGTGGTTTTAAAGTTACCCCAGCGCTTACATAACATTAGAAATCCATCTACAACCGGTCGTCTGTGTGAGTCCTATCGACCACTGGACCTGACCCGGACCCGGCCCAGCGATCACGTGACGCATCTGTTTGTGTGTCGTGTTGATCCAAAGTGTTATCTGTATTGATGGAGCTGGGTCTATAACAGGACACAGATGTGGGAATCCCCGGCCCAGAGGAAACAGAACCAGGTCCACGGCCCGAGTCCGCGCAGCCCAGACCCATCCTCCTCCACTTTGATATTAGCTGTCAGTCAGAACACGCACTAATGTGGATCACAAGGATAGAAGCGG
>OZ035839.1:2999796-3034796 GCA_964034765.1 Knipowitschia caucasica
GGTGGGAGGGGGATCTGATGGGTGGCTCTAGACCAAACTCAGATAATGTTGTGTTTCCTGGTGTCATGAATCCGCAGTGTTGATGGTACTGGACCATGTGGCTCATATTGGACCATTTTTTGCAGTGTGTTGTTGCTCCTTTGATCCATTTTATTGACTCTGTATAAGCTTCATTTTTCTACATCAGTGACACAAAAATCATTCAACGATCGTTTCACAGGATTTAACGTGAAACCGAGAGTTATCGGCCTCGGTTCGGGCAAAGCAAGTTTTTTTGTATAGCACAGTTCATAATAACCTTGAGTTGTTGCACTGAAACTGTTTATAACCTGGATCTGAAAATAGTCAGAGAAGAAGTCTGTCTCACATTTTCAGGAAGACTGGTTCAGATTTTAGCATGGATCTGAAACGCTGCCTCCATATGTTTAGTCCTGACTCTGGGACCAGCAGGAGGCCAGTCCCTGTGCTCCTCAGAGTCCCAGCAGGAGGTCAGTCCCTGTGCTCCTCAGAGTCCCAGCAGGAGGCCAGTCCCTGTGCTCCTCAGAGTCCCAGCAGGAGGCAAGTCCCTGTGCTCCTCAGAGTCCCAGCAGGAGGCCAGTCCGTGTGTTCCTCAGAGTCCCAGCAGGAGGCCAGTCCCTGTGCTCCTCAGAGTCCCAGCCGCAGACCAGTCCCGGTGCTCCACAGAGTCCTAGCAGGAGTCCAGTCCCTGTGCTCCTCAGAGTCCCAGCCGTAGACCAGTCCCGGTGCTCCACAGAGTCCCAGCAGGAGTCCAGTCCCTGTGCTCCTCAGAGTCCCAGCAGGAGTCCAGTCCCTGTGCTCCTCAGAGTCCCAGCCGCAGACCAGTCCCTGTGCTCCTCAGAGTCCCAGCAGGAGTCCAGTCCCTGTGCTCCTCAGAGTCCCAGCAGGAGTCCAGTCCCGGTGCTCCACAGAGTCCCAGCAGGAGTCCAGTCCCTGTGCTCCTCAGAGTCCCAGCCGCAGACCAGTCCCTGTGCTCCTCAGAGTCCCAGCCGCAGACCAGTCCCTGTGCTCCTGTCTAGGCCTGTGTGGTCTGCTCCTGTGTATTCGCAGCTGTATGCACTGATTAAGCACATTTCATGGTTACACAGGCGCATAATGAGGCTTTGTTTGCTTGGAGTTGAAATATTAGCTGTAATTGCTTTTCGTCTTTTATGAGGACTCGACCAAAGCCAGGCTGTGTTTCCCAACGTCGGTCTGTGGACATGTTTTATCCAATCAGAGAAGTCATTGAGTCAAACCATCTTCCTGTTTGGACTTTTTGCATTAATTTGGATAATGGCGGTGGAGTAAATGCTCGGCTCTCTCTCTCGCGCTCGCTAACCACATGATAAATGTGTAGAACAGCCCCATGTGACACGTCCAGGCCCTCCATGAATCTCTGCAAATGAGAAATTATTTTGGCGAATCATAGGCCGTGGTTTCTGTCCTCCGTACAGAAAAAAGCTAGCGTTGGGTGTGGGAGCCGCGGCCGCCCTGAGACGCCGCCTGTCACGTCCTGATGGGCAGCCGCGGGTTGGGAACAAATTGTGTGTGGAAGTGCGATAGAGACAGAGCTGGATGTGTGTGTGAGCGGCGGGGCCCGAGCACAAGACCCCTGACAGAGAGAGAGAGTCTGAGCCCCACCACACCTCCACCACACCTCCACCACACCTCCACCACACCTCCACCACACCTCCACCACACCTCCACCACACCTCCACCACACCTCCACCACACCTCCACCACACCTCCACCACACCCCCACCCACCTCCCCCACCTCCACCACACCTCCACCACACCTCCACCACACCTCCACCACACCTCCACCACACCTCCACCACACCTCCACCACACCTCCACCACACCTCCACCACACCTCCACCACCCCCCCACCACACCTCCACCACACCCCCACCACACCTCCACCACACCTCCACCACACCTCCACCACACCCCCACCACACCTCCACCACACCCCCACCACACCTCCACCACACCTCCACCACACCCCACCACACCTCCACCACACCCCACCACACCTCCACCACACCCCACCACACCTCCACCACACCCCCACCACACCTCCACCACACCCCACCACACCTCCACCACACCTCCACCACACCTCCACCACACCTCCACCACACCTCCACCACACCTCCACCACACCTCCACCACACCTCCCCACCACACCTCCACCACACCTCCACCACACCTCCACCACACCTCCACCACACCCCAACCACACCTCCACCACACCTCCACCACACCTCCACCACACCTCCACCACACCCCACCACACCTCCACCACACCTCCACCACACCTCCACCACACCTCCACCACACCTCCACCACACCTCCACCACACCTCCACCACACCTCCACCACACCTCCACCCCACCTCCACCACACCCCCACCACACCTCCACCACACCTCCACCACACCTCCACCACACCTCCACCACACCCCACCACACCTCCACCACACCTCCACCACACCTCCACCACACCTCCACCACACCTCCACCACACCTCCACCACACCTCCACCACACCTCCACCACACCTCCACCACACCTCCACCACACCTCCACCACACCTCCACCACACCTCCACCACACCTCCACCACACCTCCACCACACCTCCACCACACCTCCACCACACCCCCACCACACCTCCACCACACCTCCACCACACCTCCACCCACCCCCCCACCACACCTCCACCACACCTCCACCACACCTCCACCACACCTCCACCACACCTCCACCACACCTCCACCACACCTCCACCACACCTCCACCACACCTCCACCCACACCTCCACCACACCACCACCTCCACCACCTCCACCACACCTCCACCACACCTCCACCACACCTCCACCACACCTCCACCACACCTCCACCACACCTCCACCACACCTCCACCACACCTCCACCACACCTCCACCACACCTCCACCACACCTCCACCACACCTCCACCACACCTCCACCACACCTCCACCACACCTCCACCACACCTCCACCACACCTCCACCACACCTCCACCACACCTCCACCACACCTCCACCACACCTCCACCACACCTCCACCACACCTCCACCACACCTCCACCACACCTCCACCCCACCTCCACCACACCTCCACCACACCTCCACCACACCTCCACCACACCTCCACCACACCTCCACCACACCCCACCCACACCTCCACCACACCTCCACCACACCTCCACCACACCTCCACCACACCTCCACCACACCTCCACCACACCTCCACCACACCTCCACCACACCCCCACCACACCTCCACCACACCTCCACCACACCTCCACCACACCTCCACCACACCTCCACCACACCTCCACCACACCTCCACCACACCTCCACCACACCTCCACCACACCTCCACCACACCCCCACCACACCTCCACCACACCTCCACCACACCTCCACCACACCTCCACCACACCCCAACCACACCTCCACCACACCTCCACCACACCTCCACCACACCTCCACCACACCTCCACCACACCTCCACCACACCTCCACCACACCCCCACCACACCTCCACCACACCTCCACCACACCTCCACCACACCTCCACCACACCTCCACCACACCTCCACCACACCTCCACCACACCTCCACCACACCCCAACCACACCTCCACCACACCTCCACCACTCCTCCACCACACCTCCACCACACCTCCACCACACCTCCACCACACCTCCACCACACCTCCACCACACCTCCACCACACCTCCACCACACCTCCACCACACCTCCACCACACCCCAACCACACCTCCACCACACCTCCACCACACCTCCACCACACCTCCACCACACCTCCACCACACCTCCACCACACCTCCACCACACCTCCACCACACCTCCACCACACCCCCACCACACCTCCACCACACCTCCACCAGACCCCAACCACACCTCCACCACACCTCCACCACACCTCCACCACACCCCAACCACACCTCCACCACACCTCCACCACACCTCCACCACACCTCCACCACACCTCCACCACACCTCCACCACACCCCAACCACACCTCCACCACACCTCCACCACACCTCCACCACACCTCCACCACACCTCCACCACACCTCCACCACACCTCCACCAGACCCCAACCACACCTCCACCACACCTCCACCACACCTCCACCACACCTCCACCACACCTCCACCACACCTCCACCACACCCCAACCACACCTCCACCACACCTCCACCACACCTCCACCACACCTCCACCACACCTCCACCACACCTCCACCACACCTCCACCACACCTCCACCACACCTCCACCACACCTCCACCCCACCTCCACCACACCCCAACCACACCTCCACCACACCTCCACCACACCTCCACCACACCCCAACCACACCTCCACCACACCTCCACCACACCTCCACCACACCTCCACCACACCTCCACCACACCTCCACCACACCTCCACCACACCTCCACCACACCTCCACCACACCTCCACCACACCCCAACCACACCTCCACCACACCTCCACCACACCTCCACCACACCCCAACCACACCTCCACCACACCTCCACCACACCCCAACCACACCTCCACCAGACCCCAACCACACCTGCACCAGACCCCAACCACACAATACAATACAATACAATACAATTTATTCTTGTATAGCCCTAGGTCACAACAGAAGTCATCTCAGAGGACTTTACAAAACCATTGAAATCACCAACACAGGTCAGAGAATCAACAGTTAAAACACATGAAGAATATAAAGCACACAACCAGACCCCAACCACACCTCCACCACACCTCCACCACACCCCAACCAGACCCCAACCAGACCCCAACCACACCTCCAGCGATGAGGGCAGGAGACAGAGACATGCAGCAGAGGGGGAGGCTGATGGCCACAGACACTGGACAGTCCCTTTGCTCACACAGTCCCTTTGCTCACACAGTTCCAGGGACCAGAGGAGGCTGCTTCTTCTACACTGCAAAAAAGGATCAATTATGAGGTCCATCCATCCATCCATTTTCTTCCCCTTAATCCATTTCTGGGTCGGGGGGTGGCAGTCAGAGCACCAACCCCTAGCCCAAGTATTTATTGTTATTACCTGAATTATGAGGTAATAACAATAAATGCTTGGATCGAGTGGTTTTGATCTTAATCATTAAACATTTCTTGTATCTTTTAGAGATAGTTTGGCTCATTGACCTCTTTTTTATATTTTTGTGCGTGCGTGTTGTGTGCGTGGGCCTATGTGTGTGTGTGTGTGTGTTGTTTTGTGTGTGTGCGTTGTGTATGTGTGTGCGTTGTGTATGTGTGTGTGTGCATGTGTGTGTTGTTTCGTGTGTGTGCGTGCGTGCATGTGTGTGTTGTGTGTGTGTTGCGTTGTGTTGTGTTTGCTTGTGTTGCCTGATAGCGTGCTGGGTGCTCCTCTGGCTCCTCTAAGCACCGGGTCAATACTCGCAGCGGCCCCGGGCCCCGGCAGCGGGTCATGTCCAGAACTGTAAAAACAGCAGCTGGATCCAATATCTCTGATTTATGAGGACTGTCAATACGAGAGAGAGCCAGCACGGGACCAGGACGAGAGAGAATGAGAGGGAGGGGGACCAGGACGAGAGAGAAAGAGAGGGAGGGGGACCAGGACGAGAGAGAAAGAGAGGGACCAGAACGAGAGAGAAAGAGAGGGACCAGGACGAGAGAGAAAGAGAGGGAGAGGGACCAGGACGAGAGAGAGAGAGAGAGAGAGAGGGACCAGGACAAGAGAGAGAGTGAGAGGGAGAGGGACCAGGATGAGAGAGAGAGAGAGAGAGAGAGAGAGAGGGACCAGGACGAGAGAGAAAGAGAGAGGGACCAGGACGAGAGAGAAAGAGAGAGGGAGAGGGACCAGGACGAGAGAGAGAGAGAGAGGGAGAGGGACCAGGACGAGAGAGAGAGAGAGGGACCAGGGCGAGAGAGATAGTGAGAGGGACCAGGACGAGAGAGAAAGAGAGAGGGAGAGGGACCAGGACGAGAGAGAGAGAGGGACCAGGGCGAGAGAGAGAGGGAGAGAGAGATAGAGAGGGAGGGACCAGGGCGAGAGAGAGAGAGACCAGGGCGAGAGGGAGGGAGAGAGAGACAGAGAGGGAACAGGGCGAGGGAGAGAGAGGGAGGGACCAGGGCGAGAGAGAGAGGGAGAGAGAGAGAGGGAGAGAGAGAGAAAGGGAGGGACCAGGGTGAGAGAGAGAGAGGGACCAGGGAGAGAGAGAGAGAGGGAGGGGCCAGGGCGGGAGAGAGAGAGAGAGAGAGGGAGGGACCAGGATGAGAGAGAGAGAGAGAGAGGGAGCGAGAGAGAGACAGAGAGAGAGAGAGAGAGGGACCAGGACGAGAGAGAGAGAGAGAGTGGGACCAGGGCGAGAGAGAGAGAGAGAGAGCGGGACCAGGACGAGAGAGAGAGAGGGAGACGGCGAGAGAGAGAGTGACCAGGGCGAGAGAGAGAGGGACCTGGATAAGATAGAGAGACAGAGAGAGACAGAGACAGAGAGAGAGGGAGAGAGAAAGACATCAGTGGGAGCATTATTTTCTTAAAGTGGACATATCGTCTTTTCAAATTATTGATTTTTACATCTAAATCATTAATTTGTGGCCTATATAAAGCATAACTGCAATGCCTGGGTCTGAGTCTTATTATTTGTAGCTCCACGGGCCTTTCTTCTACACCTGTCCTGAAGTGCGTCTGAGAGCAACCTGTTTTGGTGCTGTCTCTTTAAATGCAAATGAGGTGCTTTTGACCACGCCCCCATCCAGGTGACACAGGTTCATCTCCACCCCCGAGCGGCCATTTTTGTAGTTTCTAAGTACAGATACAATTATTTCATAGAAACTTCTCATTACATCGCAAACATGAAGCAGGCCTTCCTCATTGACTGAAAGCAAATGTTAAGTTTCATTCTTAGTCCAGTCTTATTATCGACTCTTCTCTTTTTAGCTTTGGGATCCATGCGCACAGTCTATGATGCTCTCACGCCTCATATCCTACGTCGCAGGATATGACACACTACGTTGACAGAAATGTTTAAATTGAATATTACTTGTGCACATTTTTATAGCATTTAAAAACGTTAAGAACGTTTTTCCTTCTACAGAAGGAAAAAGACGCATGGGCCCCCGGAGCTGCAGGTTGCCGACTCCTAGTTTATTGGCCCCTTGCATGTGACGTCCCGGCCACGCCCACTCTCCATGACAGACGGCAGAAGTCTAACTGGAGCCTACGGACACCTGACCAAAACAACCTGTTTCAGCGCATTACAGCCAAAACTGTGACATTTTGCAGTGCGGTTGATTATACTAACAGACTAGGACATAAGCTTTTTTATCTGATACCTGCTCGTCATGAAGACAGACGACGATGATGGCGGCAATCAACCAAAAGGACTGGGACCCATCCAAGCACTCCCTAATATGCAGTGAACACTTTTTACAAGATAAAGCAATCACAAGTTTGTATTTATTTTATTTCCATTAATTTGGAGGACAATGACACACGTCAAACGTGTCTCTTACTACTGTCCTGTATGTGCGCTGCAACATTGACATTTTTATCTTTTAAGTCAATTGCGTGTTTCACTATTTTCCTCTCCGTCAGTACGTATCATGTTTGGCTGTAGACAGAAAAGCCACAGAAAAGTGGACTATTGTTAATGCTACCAGCAAAATGTACATATAAATCTGCTCCAGTGTGAGGGGATGCATTGTTTACGATAATGATTAAGATCAGGGTGAATTTGGGCAAAAATAGACATTTTATTTAATCGATAAAATTGACTGGGGGGAGAAGGTACGGGTCAACATCCAGTTCGGCGATCCTTAACTTCTCCAAATACCACTCTTTGTGAGCCCTGACCTGATGTCCTACTTCCACCAATAACGTAATCGAACATGTGCTTGAAGCAGCCACTTCTCGATTTAGGAGAGGAAGCTCCGTTTTTAAGAGTTGTGTCCGTTTTGCTCTCGCAGCAATGCTAGTTTCCAATACTTCCGCCGTAAGCTCATTCACAATCATGTGACTGGATGACGTCGATGCATCTGGTCAATATATGTGGAAGCAAATACTGTAGAGCAGTGTCTCCCAAAGTGGGGTCCGCGGCCCCCTGGTGGGCCGCGAGGGTACTGCAGGGGGGCCGCGGGAGGTCATAAAAAAAATAAAAAAATAATATAATTATTTAATGTTAAATTTATAATGTTTTGTTTGTAATATTAAAATATTTGTGTTCATTATTTGACTTGAATAATCCACTGTAATCATTTTTGTATTACAATGTTTGTAGCAGAGGCTATTTCCCCAAAATAAAATAACCAGAAGAGCCTATTCTTAATGTTGTCTTCTTGGTTATTATTTTGGGGGGCCACGCAGACCCGTCAGATTTTTAAGGGGGCCTCGGTGTTACTGAGTTTGGGAATGGCTGCTGTAGAGGATCAGGATATGTGCAGTTTCAACAATAAAATAAAATGCAATAGTCTACATCAAAGAGAGTAATGAACATGTCTCAGAGTGAAGGAGGTGGACACAGACAACACTATTGTTTGTTACAGGGATGAGAATTGGTCAAAAAAGACTGAAATGCATATTGTCAGCCATTTGCTGGCTCTTAATCTGTTTAATTTGTTCACAACATTTTACTTTTGGGCTCAAACATGAACTTTTAATGCAATGCAAAATGTAGGTATCAGAGCTTTATTTAGGGCGTTTAATCGCGCTTCGAGAGGAGAGGGGAGACGCGGACTGTTTCCTGCAGCAGTGTATTTATTGGGTGCACAGATTACTCAAAGACACGCATGGTCCTGCGTTTATGGGGTTGGGTACATGGCCACGTTGAGGCTGCGCGCTCAGTCACAACACGGTGGAGCGGCTGCGAGCCGCTGGACGCTCACAGCCTCTCGCAGCCGCTGGACGCGGAAGCTGCTCATTACAAAGCGGCCGCAGATGCCCCGGAACACTGCGGCCGCTGAGGTGGCGGAATCCCGTTCAAGTACATACAGCAGGTGCCCCGCTCCAACAATTCTCAACGGATTTACACTTCTCATAAACATGTGTTTTGTATGAGGCAGACAGACCGGCCCAAATATGGGCATTGCCCGGTACGCCCGATGGCCAGTCTAGCCCTGTTCGCTGGCATCCTTGAGCTTGGACTACAAATTAAGTGATGCACAGTAGAGGAGGGCTGGGCCGAAGTGTTTTGTTAGACGTCCATGCCCTTATATGGCAGTCTCGCTGCAAACACTGTGGCGTAATAATTCTAAACACGTAATAGAGAATGGCAAAATCAGAACGGGTTGAAAAATCTTACCTAAACAGAATATGAAGTGTTCTCTGCAACCCATGAAGAGACTTCAACTTTTTTGCACTTCTAGAGGCTCCAACTTCACAACATAAGGCATTTAAGGCACAAAAAGTGGATTTTTCATGATATGTCCCCTTTATGAGCTACGAGCTCAGCGCGAATGATTGACAGCCCTTGGCTTGACTCGGTTGGTTAACCTCGACGGCAACGTGGATCTGAAATATAGCTAAGAGAGGGATGGAGGGACTTGCCCGTAATATTTGGAATTAATAAAATGACTGTATTTTATAATCAACATTTTAAGGCCAGGAGGTCAATTTAACACTTCCTAAAATGTGTATTTAATTTGAGAGTTACATGACTTTCACTTTAATCTAGCCACATCTACAGAAGAATCGAGAATCCAAAACAGAGGGAGGGAAGAGGGGTAACTCAGCCTTCCACATTCAACAGATACATGTTTTAAATTCACATATCAATACAAATATACTTTTTATTCATGAATCTGAAACATTATTTTATAAAGCTTTTGACCCGCCCACGCGCAATATGGACTATTCTTCTCATAAATTTGGGACCCATGGACGCACATCTTTTCTTCCCCCCCCACCATGTATTATACTCACGAAAACAAAAACAGAGGTCGCATCTTTCAAGTGTAATCAGCGGCGTTCAAAGTGAGATGGCGTTCTCCGATGATGAAAGTCAGAGTCTGATGTGACTAAAAGTGTTGTGTGTGTGTTTTTGATGCAGGTTTGAGACCAGAGAGAGAGAGACCAGAGAGAGAGAGAGCAGAGAGACCAGAGAGAGATCAGAGAGAGAGAGACCAGAGAGAGAGAGACCAGAGAGAGAGACAAGAGAGACAAAACAGAGAGACTCGAGAGAGAGAGAGAGCGAGCAGAGAGATCAGAGAGATGGATCAGAGATGGACACCAGAGAGAGAGACCAGAAAGAGAGACAAGAGATATCAGAGAGAGACCAGAGAGAAATATAGAAGAGGGATAGACTAGAGAGAGAGAGAGACCAAAGAGAGATAAGAGAGAGACCAGATGGAGACAAGAAAAAGAGACCCCCAAGAGAGATAACCACTCTGTCAGATTTACAAGCTAAACCAAGAAGCAGGTAATGAGTTTTTTAAAAACATATTTGCTTTTGTGATCGTAGTTCTATGCTCGTGAATTCAAGCCTTGCGTCTATTTTTGATTTCTCTCGGATCTCGTTTGATGGTCTAAATGCGGTGTCACGGCAGGGTTTCTCGGCTCCGGCTCACGTCTGCGGCAGGGAGATGGAAGTGTTCTGTTTACAAATGGAGATGTCGCGTAGAGGAGCAGTGACAGGCTAATCAGAAGGGATGTCTGGCACCAAGGACGGGCCTGAGAGCCAGTTCATAATCGGGTTTTCTGCTTTCCCGTGGCCCTCAAAGACTTTCTATAAATATGCAATGTGAAGCAGAGGAAAGGGTGGAAAATCGAACATCTCACCCCCCAAAGTCGCCCGCTGGAAAAGTGTGTCGCCTTCAAGGAGAATGAGTTATGCGTGGAAGTAAATGTGTGGCGGCTGCTAAAGGAGAGAGAGGAGGGGATGGAAGAGGTATGAAATGAGAACATGTGTCAGGTCTGTGCAACCGACAGATCCAGAGGTTTTGAAAAAGGGAGGGATCAGAGAGAGACAAGGGAGATGCAAGAGAGAGACCAGAGAGGGAGACGAGAGGGATCAGAGAGAGACAAGGGAGAGGCAAGAGAGAGACCAGAGAGGGACCAGAGAGGGACCAGAGAGAGAGACGAGAGGGATCAGAGAGAGACAAGGGAGAGGCAAGAGAGAGACCAGAGAGAGACCAGAGAGAGAGACGAGAGGGATCAGAGAGAGACTAGAGAGAGAGACGAGAGGGATCAGAGAGAGACTAGAGAGAGACCAGAGAGAGACAAGGGAGAGGCAAGAGAGAGACCAGAGAGAGACCAGAGAGAGAGACGAGAGGGATCAGAGAGAGACTAGAGAGAGACCAGAGAGAGACAAGGGAGAGGCAAGAGAGAGACCAGAGAGAGACCAGAGAGAGAGACGAGAGGGATCAGAGAGAGACTAGAGAGAGACCAGAGAGAGACAAGGGAGATGCAAGAGAGAGCCCAGAGAGAGACCAGAAAGAGATCAGAGAGAGATCACAGAGAGACCAGAGAGAGACAAGGAGGAGGCAAGAGAGAGACCAAAGAGGGACCAGAGACGGATTAGAGAGACAAGAGAGAGATCAGAGAGATATCAGAGATTAACCAGAGAGAGACAAGGAGTAGACAAGAGAGAGACCAGAGAGAGACCAGAGAGAGACCAGAAAGAGACCAGAGAGAGACCAGAAAGAGACGAGAGAGAGACCAGAGAGAAACTAGAGGGAGACAAAGAGGAGGCAAGAGAGAGACCAGAGAGGGATCAGTGAGATAGACCAGAGAGAGAGTACCATGAAGTGAAAACAGCTCTGTCAAACACCCGAGAGAGACAAGAGAGGGACCATTGAGAGACCCAAAAGACAAGAGAGAGACCAGCAAGAGATACCACCATTCAGTGATAACAGCTCTCTCAGACACCAGAGAGAGGCCATATAACTATTAGGTGTAGGAAGGAGCGCTACCGCAGGGCCTTTATCCCCACCGCTGTCAGACTGTACAATAAGTCACTTTAAATGATCACTGTGTGAAAACCTGCACTACTATTGACACTTGTCACTTTTGTTGTACATATATCCTGCATGTAACATGTTTGCACATTTCCTCCTTTTGCACAATCTGAGTGTCTCTATCCATGCCAAATGTGACATGTACATTTCTCCTCTGTGAGATAAATAAAGCACATCTTATCTTATCTTATAAAGACCATAGAGAGAGACCATAGAGAGACCAGATAGGGACCAGACAGAGACCAGAGAGGCCCCCATACAGAGATACCAGCTCTGTCAGATATACATGAGTGGAGTTTGCATGTTCTCCCTGTGTCTGTGTAGGTTTCCTCCGGGTGCTCCAGTTTCCCCTACCACTAAAAATATGTACAATAGGTCTGGCATGTGCCTCCTGACCTGGCACCCCCACTCCCAAAAAAATAACAATTGTAAACCGCTTTGAGACTCCGATGTGCAGTGAAAAGGCGGTATATAAATAAAGATTACTATTACAAGCTAAACCAAGAAGTAGGTAATGAGTTACTGAAACATATTGGCTTTTGTGCTTGCAGTTCAGAGCTCGGCGATTCAAAAACATGAAGCTGGAAAAGGATTGATTTTAAAATGATGGACAGCTATGCAAGAAAAACATTGTTCACTCAAGATGCTGATTTCTTACTCAAAGGAAGAGAGGATTTCGGAAAGTTTCAGAAATTCAAAAGCTCAGAGTACTAACCAGGCTCACAAATTAGCATTGCTGACAGGTGCTCTTCCAGGTCCTCAAGGGCATATTGTATTTCGGGAAAAAAACACAAGAAGCTAAGGTCTGAGGAACTCTTGTCAATATTGTGAGGGTTGATTTCACGCCTTAGGTACGAGTTTAACAGATGTATTTCTTGCTGATCGTAATGGACCAGGGGGGAGGGGGTAGGAAGAACAATGTACGACAACACAGATCTGCCCAAAGCGCCTCACATGCACACAAGAAATGAGAGAACAGAATAAAATACACACATATACAGTAAGTAAAATGTAAATGCAGTTGGTGTCAGAAGCCAAATGTGGCTTTAGACTAGATTTAACAAAATGGCGAGACCTTGGGCAGGTTCAATAAAAGCTGTTTTTCTGACCTCATTTTTCTGACAGGAGCAGACAGAGACCGGAGAGAGGGACTAGAGAGACCGGAGAGAGACCACAGAAAGACCGCAGAGAGAGACCAGAGTAAGACCAGGGAGACACCAGAGTGAGACCAGAGAGAGATCAGAGAGAGACCACAGAGCGAGACCAGAGGGAGACCAGAGAAAGACTAGAGAGAGACCGGAGAGAGACCACAGAAAGACCGCAGAGAGAGACCAGAGGGAGACCACAGAGAGAGACCAGAGAGAGACCAGAGTATGACCAGGGAGATGTCAGGGAGACACCAGAGTGAGACCAGAGAGAGACCAGAGAGAGACCACAGAGCGAGACCAGAAGGAGACCAGAGAGAGACACGAGAGAGACCAGAGTATGACCAGGGAGATATCAGGGAGACACCAGAGTGAGACCAGAGAGAGACCAGAGTAAGACCAGGGAGGGATCAGGGAGAGACCAAGAAGAGATCAGAGAGAGACCAGAGGGAGACCAGAGTAAGACCAGGCAAACATCATGGAGAGACCAGAGAGAGACCAGAGAGACACCACAAAATGACCAGAGAGAGAGACCAGAGGACTAAAGAGAGACCAGAGAGAGACCACAAAAAGACCAGAGAGAGAGTAAAGAGAGACCAGAGTAAAACCAGGAAGAGATCAGGCAGAGACTAGAGAGAGCCCTCAGAAAGACCAGAGAGACGAGAGAAAGCAGATAATGCGTGACTTAACAAATCGTCTTTTACTGTGTCCTCATAGTTCCATATTAGTCAATTCAAAAACTAAGAGCAGAAATATTCCTCCATTCAACAGCCATTGGTTCTGTAATTCACTTTGGTGGAGAATGATCAAAAACAGTCGTATGCTTGGCAATAAAACATACAAATCTTGACGGTAATTGCGCTGCTTCTGAGGCTCATCCTTCCAAAAACAATTCCAAAAATTGCGCTCTCTGGGACATTCCCAGCCAGACACCGGGTCTCTTTTTAGCGTTCGGAGCCACAGCCATTTTCCAAATCAATTAGAGCGAGTGGCGGGCTGGTGCAGGGGCTGGTCCATGTGTTCAGGGGATTAGCCCTCGCTGCATTCATGCCCATTCCATGCTTCAACAAGCTTATTTTACATGTAGCCAATATAAAGCAGCTACAACAGATGGCGAGCAAAGATGGCTGAACCGGAGCCCACTTCACATAAGCTGCACTCCCAGGCCTTTGTCAGAACGAGATGAGCCGCTGTCTTTGAAGGCGCTCCAAGGTTCGTACCTGTTCATAAGCAGGTCCTCGACTACAACGCCGTCTTTGTGCAGAAGGATTAGAGTGTCAGAGGCAGAGCTGACACCGTCTGAGAGGAGAGGGTCAGGAGTTCAGGCGGGCCCCGGGAGTGTCGAGACCATCTTTCCAAAAAAAAAAAAATGCCGCTGTGTAGCCGTGCCAGAGACAGCCCTGAGCGCCAAGAGAAGAGAGCAGAACAGAACGGAGGAGCTCTCTCAGCAACATCCCAACACTGTGGGGTCATGCAGGATCCACTCTGGCATCCTCCACAGACTGCTCCGCTCTTCGGCTGTAGTTTTTTTGACACAGGACGATGCAGTGATACGTACAGTGGTTACAGCATGGACGATGCAAATGACGCGACACGTACAGAGTGTTTAGCTACTTCCAGTTTTTAAGATCGAGCTTTTCCCTACAGTGCAACCACAGAATGAACCTGAAACACATATTTACATCAGTGATCAATCAATCAATCAATCAACGTTTATTTATAGAGCGCCTTTCCTACACAAGGCAACGCAAAGCGCCTCACAACCCATATAACATCATGCATAAATCATCAAACATTAGAATTTAAGTAAACATAAAAAGACAGATTAAGAGCACAAGATATATAAAATCACATAAGTAGTTAAAAACCGTAAAAAAATTAAAATCACACAAGGGATTACAATCATAAATAATCATAAATAATCATAGCGCATTAAAAAGATTAAAGATAAAAACAAATGTAAAATCATTCACTTGTATGCACAGCTAAAAAGAACTGTTTTCAGTTCAGTTTTAAAAACTGCCAGAGTAGACGCCTGTCTCACACTCTCGGGAAGACGGTTCCAGACTCTAGCTGCATGAATCTGAAACGCAGCCTCCCCATGTCTAGTTCCAACTCTTGGCACTAACAGAAGTCCAGTCCCTGTGCTCCTCAGAGCCCGAGTTGGTTCATATGGCACCAACATGTCGCGGATGTACCCTGGTGCGAGGCCATGGAGAGACTTGTACACAAGTAAAGCTACTTTAAAATCTATTCTCTGAGCCACAGGAAGCCAGTGCAGAGACCTGAGGACCGGACTAATGTGGTCGTACTTCCTGGTTCTAGTCAGGACTCGAGCTGCAGCATTTTGGATGTACTGCAGCTGTTTTACCGCTTGTTTAGAGAGACCTGTGAACAAGCCATTGCAGTAGTCCAATCGACTGGAGACAAATGCGTGGATAAGAATCTCCAAGTCTGCTTTAGACACAATGTTTTTAATTTTAGCAATGTTTCTTAGGTGGAAGTAAGCTGATGATGTCACAGATGATATGTGGCTATTGAAATTCAAGTCTGAGTCCATTATTAGTGATCTAACATTCCCACCAATGTGAAGATACACAGACAGCGCACATTTACATTTACAGTCACAACACTCACACATGCACACACACACACACACACACACACAAAATACATTATTCTCAGATTCCGAAATGGGTACTTTTTTTTAAGCCACATCTTGAGCTTTGATGCTTTGGTGGGCAGCGAGCTCCACAGTGAACCCTGACCGGTCTTCATGGAGAAAGTGGTCCGACAATACGTGGTTCTCTTGTAGGGTATTGCACAGTTGTTGTGGGGAATTCTCTGTATAAAGGAACTTGTGGCTCTGGTGCTGGTTGTTGATTAATTTGAATGTTGAATATTATTATGAAGCTTTAATATTCTCTTTTCAACAGCTACAAAACAGCTCAGTGTTGTTAAACATTCTAGGCCAACGTGGGTCAATAAACATGAATTATTGCTGTGGACAGCTGAAAAAAGACAAATATTTCTCGTCTCATTTCTGCGTCTTCTTTGTGAGATCAGCGATGGTCTGATGGTCGCCTCTGACATTATTCTAAAATATGTATAATGTTGGTCACGAGAAAGGTCTTGCATGTGTTGTATGTCAAATGCAGTAGTCATATTAATGAGATGAAATCCCCCCGGGCCCTGGTGGTTGTGGCCAAAGGGTCAAAGCAGTGGGAGGACTGAGTGAGCTTCTACACCTGCCTATAATATTTCTCATACGTCATATTTGGTTCGTATGCTTTGATTGCCTCTTTCTCAACGTTAACATAATCAGAAATTAAAAACATTGGTACCTACACCACCAATGTGATTATGAAATACTGTACACTTGGGGCCCGGACCTGGTGTTGTTAGCAAAGGAGAAGGGTAGAGGAACTGGTCTGGCTGATGAGGCGGTGATGGGGAGGAGGAGGGTTGCTGCACAATATGAATGCTTGATGACTATGCAGGACATTGTCTGAGGAGAGATTTTAATGTTTTTTATTACCTGTGTGATTTTAATGGTGAGTTTGGTGTTTGTTTATTGTGATAAGACTTTTACGCCTTGTGTGATGTGGACTGTGAAGCGCATTGTGTGTAGAAAAGCGACTGATTGAGCAAAATAGATTGATTAAGAGGAGAAATCTGCATATTTTCATACATCATATTTGGTTTGTATGCATTGCTTGCCTCTTGTACAACGTTAACGTCATCATATATTAAAAACATTGGTGCTGTAGCATTAGCTGGATACTAACTTGGGAAATATCTGTCCAGGAGAGTTTTGCCAAAGTACAAGCCGCAGGTG
Organism: Knipowitschia caucasica; assembly: GCA_964034765.1. NCBI lineage: Eukaryota > Metazoa > Chordata > Actinopteri > Gobiiformes > Gobiidae > Knipowitschia > Knipowitschia caucasica. Next base: position 3,016,788 of record OZ035839.1, read on the forward strand.
TTCCAAAGTCCTGTTGAAGTGAAAACACATCAGAACAGTTGAAGAGCTGCAGGTTCGGGGTCACGTTTGCCAGACACTGCACTCAGGGCTTTGACGACTCCACTGCAGGGACTTGGCATCGACCTGACCCCTGGCTCTCTGCTCTGTGATCCCATCCTCCACGATCTGGGACTAAAGCTTGTTATTTTGCGATGGAAAACAATTTTGACATTTTTTCATAACATGCGACATCACAATAGGACTTTACAGGTTAATTTCTCAACTATTGACCTCCAAACCTTAGTAAATGTGAAAATGTATCAGTCTCTTTTGTCCTGTCTTTAGTAAATGTGAAAATTAGGGCTGTCAAAATTATCACGTTAACACACGTTAATTACATTTTAAACTCGCTAAATTAAAGCTGGGGTCCGTACATTGTTCCCTTTCATTAACAGCTCATGTCGGTTGTGCCCATTTGGTATAAAAGACAATGTGTCAATTGGAGTGGATTTGAAATAGAATGTTAAAAATGCGATTAATCGTTGGTTAAATCACCATTACTATGCAATTAATCAACAAAAAAATTCTAATCGTTTGAGAGCCGTAGTGAAAATGTTTTGTCCTGTCTTTAATCTACTCATGTTGTTCAGTATAACCTAATAACCTACCGAAAACAATACTCCAACCTCCCCAAAGTCAAGAAAATACACAGAAATAACCGCAAATACATGGACCTTTCTGGACAGTGGTCGCCCTGCTCCCTACACTGCAAAAAGTGATCAAATATGAGGTTTTTGCAGTGTAGGACCAATGGTGTTTGTTATCATATCACTGGGTAACAAAAAAATATGTTTTGAAAATAGTCCAAGGTTTTCAGCTGAATCAGACTAATGTTGATGCTCTGAGTCCGAAAATGACCTTGGTTTTGCTCAATCAGGTCAGGATTTTTTGCTACAGAAATATTTTTTTTTATCGAGTTTGCGTAAAAAACAAATTTCTGCGGATCATCAGCTGAGAAACCCTTGACGTTTTTTCCGTTTTCCTCAAGAAATAAAAGTCAACGTATTCAAAGTCATTCCGTTTTTATTTACTCCAGAATTCATGATAACGTAGACGTACATAATCCGTAAGACTGTGGCTGTATCTCACAAAGTTGACCTGATAGAGCAAAATGCAGGACTCAGAACACCAACATTAGTCTGAATCAGTTGAGAAACCCCTGACCATTTTTTGGCTGTCAACTTGTGTTATCTGTGTCCACAACATTTGATTCTCTGATTTGTTGTCTGTGAATCTACAACTATGTAAGGACCGCCTAAAGCGATGGTAGTTGTGATTTAGGGCTTTACCAAAATACATTGAATGGAGCTGTTCTCGTGTTGAGGGTCTGACTTTCTCCGCTCTGCGTTGTGTTGATTTGTGCGTAGTGCAGAGGAACACATCTGGTCACGAAATACTGTCATCCTGTGCCTCTCTAACAGGCCCCGCTCAAACTAAAAAGACATACAATACGTGAATACGACAATGTTTTAATTAAGAGACATTTTGAGCCACAAACACATAAAGCAAATGACCTCCTGAAGTTATAGTGGGAGACAAGGGGCACACGAAGAAGAATTAAAAACACAGGAGTGGCTGGAGGACCAGAGCTGCACAACAAATCAGAGACCAGGACTGAAATAACAATTATACAAAAATAACAACACAGTAATAACAGTGTAATTTGCATAACACTTAATAAAAACATAAAAATACACTGTAAAGTTTTGAGAGAGGTCACTCACACCATAAGTGCTGTTTTAATTCACGTTTTTACTTATTATAAAACACAGCAGGCGAGGATGGGTCAGATTAGGTGGGACTCGACAAGTTTTTCAAGATTTTTTTCCTAATGCAATAAAAACCCACATATTTATCCTGTGCCCGTGTGACCTGAACAGCTCTTCTGACGCACATTCACCAGCAAAGTAATTTGTCTCTAATTAGCCTTAGCAGTGAAATTACACGTCTAACGAGTGCGTTCGGAGCTCTCATTTTGGATTAGGGCTCAGAGGGGGGAGATAAGGCCCGGTTCTGATCCGAGCTGCAGTTCTCAGTCTCCGGTTGTTTGGTGCGAACACATGTTGGGGAACATTTTGGGACTTTCAGCCTCTTCCAGAGCTGGAATCTGTGATGGCGTTTTAATGAGTCAGTGTTATGTAACTGCCACAGAATACACATTGGAAACACAGCGGAGCGGCGGGAGGCACAATCCGACATGAACGCAGGCGCTGAACACACTCACGTTTGGGAAGAATCCTGCGTAATTATCATTCTGTTGGAAAAATCATATTTAAAAACCTCATCAAACTCACAGCACTGAGCCAGTTACTTTATGACTTTACTCCCCACTGCTTTGATCAAATATAGATTCAGAGATTCACGGACAAGTACTTATTCTGCAGTTATCTATGTGTCTTATGTAACCGCGGGGATTCGTTTTCTCCTGACTCTAAATACCGGTGATTCTAGTGTTTATATTATGTTTATATTCTATTGTTGGAGTCGACACACATGAGAAGCACGCTGTATAAAATCACTCTCAAAAACCTGTGGGAGTGTGATAGTGAGGGGTTGTTGCGATCCCCTCCCTCGTCTCCCCCCTCTCCTCTTGTTCCTTTGCCTCATCACCTGCTGAGCTCTTAGACCCAGCTCTCCTGGTCCAGGGCCAGAGCGCTCCACTGCACAAGAGGTGAACCTGCTTTACTAAGTGATATTGGAATGTAATTTAAGTTATCATTTTGGTAAATCATTTGTGGCTGAATTCTATACTGTCTGTATTGTAATCCACTGTTGACTTCAGAGTGCTTGGGGGTTGTATGCAGATGCCAGGAGGAAGCAGGTTTTGAGGATGCTAATGTCTCACTGTCCTTTTGTTGTGTTGGTTTCTTCCTTTCCCATCTGCATACGAAGGTGTGTCTTGTTCTACCAAAAGGGGCTTGCCATCTGTGAATCTTCAGACTTGTCCTGAGAGAGGCTGGGGTCTGTGCCTTGCCTCTGTCAAGACATTCTCCTTTTACAATGTAACAAGTAAAAGATTAACTTTGTCTCTTTGTTGTGTGAGATTTCATCAGATTCAACTGTGGTTGAAACAGCATTATCACTAAGTATTAGTTTAGTTTAGTTTATTTGTTTATTTGAGCAATACACATTGTGCTCAAAAGGAGTGGGCTGAAGCAAAAAGCTTATGAGCCCCCACCCCCAAGTGCAATACATAAAAAAAGAACATTTCAAAACATTTCAAGCAGCTAGATTCGTACAGACCAAATTACAACAAACAACAAAAATATATTAACTCTTTATATAATTAATTGGAACAACGCACAGCTACAACAACAATCTAGTTTCATATACGATGTCTAGAACAAAGCAAGTCAGAAAATGTGTTACTTAATATATTGCTTGCAGATTTTTACCCGTGATTACAGAGTTACTTTTATGGTATAAAAGTACATTAATAGATATTATAATCTGAGATCTTGATACTTTCCAGTTGTCATTACCATTCTCAGTATAATTTTAATTTGGGTTTAATTATCATCATCATTATTATATATTTATTTAATTGAGTTATGTGAAGTATGATGAAAGCCCTGCACAGTGTGGTGCATTAAAAAGCCAGAGAGTGAGCCAGTTGAAGAGGGCAGTAACTCCCCCTCAACAAACCCTCAACAAGTATTAAAGAGGGACATTTGGTTGTTTGTGTTTGCCCTTATGTCACACACGGTGAGAGGTTCTTCTTAATCCGGGTTTTACCACTGCTGTTAAAATAAAAGCAGGTGTACAACTTTTAATGCAGTCAATAAAAAACATGGACTAAAATCATGAACCTCGGCGGGGTCTCTGCCCTCTGGATGGTCCCGCTCAGGGATGGACCAACTCCAGCCTGGTCTCACTCAGTCCTCGGCTCCAACTCTTTAGGTCCCCTCCACAGAACTGCAAATGCCAAATACAGTCTTGAATCTTGAATCCCTCTGTGGGTCTAGTCTTCGCTGCTCTACTGCCGTCCTGGCCTTCCCTTCATCGTTGCCTGCCCTGTCCTACACATGGCCCTGGTCCTTCCCTGGTCCTACTCATGCTCCTGGTTCTGGTCCTGGTCCTAGTCCTTCCCTGGTCCCCTATAACCAAACTTCCCCAAAGTAAATGTTTGTAATTAACCCCAGTTTTTTGTTCTGTCTTTTTGGATCCATCAGTTCTGTAATGTATTCCAGCTTTAACAGAATCCCATCTCACCATAGAAAGACCAGAACCGCGTGAATCCAGCCTCGTGACGTTGTGAACAGCGCCGGGAGCATGGACTCGATGGACAGGGCTCTATAGCATGAACCCCGCAGGCTGCATCGACGGATCTCTTTGAAACCACCGTCGATGCTAGCTTTCCATCGCACTCCTCATTGATGCGGTTAAATTAGCTTCAGCTGTCAGTCCTGCGCTCTCCGTGACCTCCTACACAATCATTCACGACCTACTGTACCATGCTCGACCCGGAGACCGCCCGCTCAGCCCCAGGATCGCTCAACCTCTTTGATCAATTAACAAATAAGTGTGTTTTGTGTGACGGCTGTTGGAACGCTTCATCATTCATTAATTGCATTCGTTTCTTTGACCTTTTTCGTTATGAATCTCGCAGGTTCCCCCCAGGGCTGGACGAAGACTTTGGCATTCAAAAAAACGCCGGAAAAGGTTCAACATTCATATGTGTTGATCGATCGGCTTCACAGAGACATATGTCCACCTCCTTCTTTATCATGCAGGAGTTTGAACGTTTGTAAATACAATACTTCAGTTCCATTGAGTTTTTTCTCTCTCTCTTTTTGTTGTCTCTCTCTCTCTCTGGTCTCTCTATGGTCTCTCTCTATAGTCCTCTGTCTTTGGTCTCTCTCTCTTTGGACTTTCTCTGGTCTCTTTCTCTCTCTCTGGTCTCTCCCTCTCTCTTTCTCTCTCTCTGGTCTTTCCCTCTCTCTTTGGCCTCTTTCTGGTCTCTCTCTCTTTGGTCTTTCTCTGGTCTCTCTCTCTCTGGTCTTTCTCTGGTCTCTCTCTCTCTGGTTTCTCTCTCTTTGGTCTTTCTCTGGTCTCTCTCTCTTTGGACTTTCTCTGGTCTCTTTCTCTCTCTCTGGTCTTCCCTCTCTCTTTGGTCTCTTTCTGGTCTCTCTCTCTTTGGTCTTTCTCTGGTCTCTCTCTCTCTGGTCTTTCTCTGGTCTCTCTCTCTCTCTGGTTTCTCTCTCTTTGGTCTTTCTCTGGTGTCTCTGTCTCTCTCTCTCTCTCTGGTCTATCTCTCTCTCTCTCTCTCTCTCTCTGGTCTCTCTCTTTGTTCTTTCTATGGTCTCTCTCGCTCTCTTTGGTCTTTCTCTCTCACACAGAAGGGTCCCCAGTCACCACCCAAGGTCCAACAACCATAGATCCATAGATCCAAATATCCGGTCCTGAGCAGTGGACTTGAGCCTATAGGTCAAACAGATACAAACACAACAACACAATATGCTACAACGTTAGCTATTGACCTGGTTTGTCCCGGCTCCGAACGCCTCGATGTAAAGCAGGTCATTCCTACCAATGAAAGCAGTGTTATGGATTATTGGCCTCCGTTCGTCGATAGAGCAAACACACAGGTTCTTTACTAGCCCGGTGTTTTAGCTTCGTCGTCTAACAATGCTAGCTGCTTACAACTCCCATTTGGTCACACACAAGGTTAAGTGGTTGATTTTTCTGCAGGTAGAAGCCTTTGACGAAGGGGCCACCTGTTTTTCTCTGCTGTGAAACCCACGGAGAGATGATCCAAGGCCAGCGGAGACGTCGGGGAATGAAAGGAGATGGGAATATAGGCATCAAGTTGCGCCTGAGCCAGGACCTGCCGTCAGATCACAGGGAACATGCAAATACAGGAGGCTACGCTAACAAACACAGAAGAGAACTAGTGCGGAATGTGTTGTCCAGTGAAAGAGATCAAAGATATTTTAATGATGACATCAATTATTATATTAAAAAATGACGTGTTCAAAATCCCTTATAAAGAGACGGAGGGGGCCACCGGTGAGGAGGCGCACAGGAAGCGCCGGCGCTATCCCCTGTGGTGGCAGTGGCATGGGGTGTGAACAGACAGACAATGGTGGAAATGCAGGTCATACAGATGCAAGACGGAAAGACACAAGGGTGTGACAGACAGCAGGGACCTTCACAAAGCTCAGCATGGCGTAAGAAGGTCGTCTGCATTGATAAAAGGCCTTTGACGTCCGTGTATTTGCTGCGGCTGGTTTTAATGTAATTACTCCAAAAACTGTCACCACAGAACTCTTTGATTCTCTGATCTGTTGTTGGCGAATCAACACTCCTCGATAACTAGTGTTGTGATTTAGGGCGATACAAAAACACATTTAATCAAATTGAGTTCTGCGTCATGTTCCAAACCTCGAACGACTGACATCTCGCCTCAAACCCCAGACACAACATCAGCCTTTCTCTCTCTCTTCTTTTTTCTCTCTTCCATATTTGCTCCCACATTTCATCATTCCCGGCACAGAGAGAGTGTGGTGGAACGCAGGCTGAATACAGATGCCGTGTCTCCCGCCGGCTGCCTCTCGCTGGTGTCACTCCGTTTAACAGCTTGTAGGCACTTTAACTGATGTGCCATTGGATTGTGTTAAACCAGCTCATTCTTCCAGCCTCAGCCCCAGCCTCTCTCCCCCCTCAATCTCTCATCCTCCCCGACGCTTTGGCCCGGGTGTCACGCAGAGGCCAGGTTTTTTTTAAAGACTGGAAGGAGAGCGAGGTGAAGTGGTGCTCAGGAGATAGATAGAGAGAGAGAGATGTGTGCCGGTATAATTCTGCAGATGAATAGGATGTTTGAGTCGGCAGCCGCTGTCGGTGCCGCAGCTTTGAAGTGTATGCTAGCTTCACAAGGAACCCCAACAAAGGGAGGCAAAAGGGTGAGGAGCGAGAGAGTTTCTGGGTGAAGGTGATGTCTTTATCCTGCATGTGCGAAAGAGAATCTTGTCTTTTCCCCGCACTGTATTGTGTTGTGACTTAAATCTAATGTTTTGTGTGTTTTTTCTACAAGTGAAACTCTTGTTGTTTGAGATAATAAAGTAAATGAATAAATAAATGAATGAGATAATAATAAAGTTTGGACGCCCCTGCCTTACACTCAACAATATTCCATAACTGATTGATTAAGCTTCAGTCAAAGGTGAAGCCGCAGCAGGATCCAGGCTGAGAAAGTCAATCTGACGCAGGTTAAATAAAACAGGATCCAGTGGCGCTCTGAGCTCTGCCTTCAGCTTCTCTCTCTCTCAGTTTTGGCGGCGCTTTGATCCAACAGAGCTAATGAGCTTGTTTCATTTGTTAACACGACTGTTTTTCTCCCTCTTCTGATATAAGAATATGTCAGGGCTCTTTATCGGCCCCTCCCCCGCCTCCGATGGCCCCGTGTGCCAATTAGGCCACTACTGAGTTCATCAAAGAAATATCCGCCAATTGTTTTTGTCATGCATTGTTTATCGCAATAGGACACATTTGTCTAGCTCATTCTGTGGTGTCAGATTCTTTTAGCTTTAGTGCACAGTGTTAGGCTGTATATAGACAGACAATGCAAAGCCGCTAGCTCAATGAGGCCCGATAGGGAAGTGCTCATAGCTGAAGTTTGGATCCACTTTGCTCTGGCTCCTACTGACTGTGTAAACTCCTCGAGCAATCCATGGTGTAGAGCTCCCTGTCATCCTGGTGTTTATGTTTTGGCCGGAAAGCTTTACAATAATGTATTGTGTGTTGCCATGGAAACCTACTGTACAGTATATGTGATAGACTGAGAGTGAAAGAGACATACAGACGACACTGAGATAGAGAGAGAGACACAGACAGAGATTGACCGATGCAGAGACCTGTTCTCAGCTGCAAGTTCCAGTTTTTTATTTTTTTAAGTCTTTATTTGAATCTGGACATTGCACATTAATCAACATGTGTTTTTCAACATGTAAATGTGCTAGAGATAGCCGTGTAGGCTAGTTTTCATCTGTAGTCCCATGGCAGGTTGATATCAAAACAGGTACAATACACATACATATATTGGTTGTTCATAATTTAAGATAGCTTTATAATTTTAGGTTCATTGTGGATATCTAAGTTTGTATACATCCCAAGTGTAAAGTTTAAATTGAATGTTATATGAAAGCTTTAAAAAAGTATTGAAATTGTTAGCATAGAATTAACTTATTTACACACAACAGCATCAATATTTCAAAACTTACACTTAAATGCATTTTCCCGACGTTTTGGTGTGTACCGCAAAGAGTTATGGGCAATATCCATCGGCAGAGTCCGCTTAGATGCAGGCTACGGCGAAGGGGGGCGGGGCCAAAGACCTCCCTGGAGAATTGGGACTGTACCCTACGCACTCGCACCCATCATTGGGAACGCGCAGATGAGGGGCGCCAGGTTGGAAGTGCGAGTGTGGGTACAGGGCCTCTGCAACTGTTATGGCCTGATGCTAATGCCGTCGGATCTAATGCCCATATAAGGAAATCGGCTCCAGCTAGCTTTTGCTCGGTGTGGACTTCAGGCATAGCTGAGGCTCATGATGAAATATGCCAGAAGTGAGGCCAACTTCAGCCACTGTGAAATATTCGGGAACACGGGGATTCAATGCACCTCACGTCTCTGCCGGGAAAACATTTGGCAACATGTGTTTATGTCTGAGATTTCTATTTCAGTCGGAGGGCAGGTGCCAATACAACCAATACAAGAAAATGAAAACTGAAAGAAAATGGAAGGCAAGTTATTTGTGTTGTCCCGTTCATACACAGGGAAGCTCAAAACATGACTTATTATTATTCACAAAGAAGACACAATGAATTAAACAAACAATTCGGGATATGATGATGCCACAGGTCGACCTCCAGAACATCTGTATCGTCTATTTTGTTCAGATGGTAAATATGGTTCACATGCACAGGACAGAGAATGAGAATGTTTATAGATATGTTTGCATCTGGGCGACAGTAGTAGTTGGTAGAGCATTGAGCTTTGAGCCAGAGGGTCATGGGTTCGAGCCCACCTCAAGACTTTCTCCACCGGCTCCCACTGATGTCTGCTGTCCTTGGGAAAGACTTTAAACTCTGGGAACACCCGATGCCACAGTGGGGCGGCTGCGGCTGTAAAGTGCCAGACTGCCGTTGTGTCCTTGGTCAAGACACTTCCCCCACATTAGAATGAGTCTGGTGTGTGTGTGAGTGGTTGGTGGTGGTGGGAGGGGCTGATGGCACATTCTGGTTGCCTCACTTCTGTCAGTGTGCCCCAGGGCAGCTGTGGCTACAGTTGTTGTTTATCACCACCGTGTTTGGAGAGAATGAATGATGACATGTGGAGCGTCTTTGAGTGTCCAGAAAAGCGCTGTATAAAATTGATGCATTATTATTATTATTATTATATCTCTTTATGTAATGTACTCTTTTAATTATTTAAATATCAATGGGCTTTGATGTCGTGTGTGTGCGTGTGTGTGTGTGTGTGTGAGAGAGAGGATGTATATAAACAATGTATACAAAAGCATGTATTTATTTTAAGGAGACCCCAGGAAGAACAGCCTCTGCACGTCGGTGGCTAATGGGGTTCTTAATAAACGCAGCAAAACAAACAGTCATTTGGAGAACTCACCTCGTCAGGATTGCATCAAAGCCATGTTCTCGTTTGGACGCACAACCGGACTTCACTGTGAATTATTAATGTACAGTGCTGTATCCGCGTGGCCTAAATCTGCGCAGCAAACATCTGAATATTAATACCACACGGTTGTGCTTTACGGCGCTGACTTTCTCTCGTCTCGCCGCGATAATGAGCCGACAAAGCAGTGCCACCGCGCGGGTTAGCTTCCGCCTCGCATACACAACGTTAGCACAAGTTTTTACAAGGCCCCGGAGACGGATTCGTTCCAGCTTCTTGTTAGCGCGCACATACGTTAGCCAGCGTCTGCGTCGGAAAGGTCACACGCTGAGACTGACGAATACCCCCAAAACCACACAAGCTAACCCCGCGCCGCCATCCATTAGCTAGCACCCAGGACCCCCGCGTCAAGAAACCGCACGCTAAGTTATGAGCTGTAGTGTTATGTCTTCCCAGAGGCTAATGAAGATATCAGTTAGCGGTGGAAGTGGCTAACAGGGGCCATATTTAAGTGTGTTATTGAGGTTTTAGACAGCGCGTCAGCACCGGGCCCCGCACAGAATCTTTTATGGGTTTATTGTCACCATTAGGCGCTCTCTCTGCAGCAGGAGCCCAGATTTCCAAATGGATATTAATTATTATTATATGCGCTTTTGCTTGAGTCGTGTAAAAGGCTTTGCTGTTTTTGGCAAAGCTCGGATGGATTGTTCTTCGGCAGAAAAGTCGCGTATAGACTTTCAATTAGAGTGATGTGGATTCACGGTGTTGTTGTGTTGGAAGGGGATGAAAAGTAGAAACAACAGACGAACGATTGAGCATGTTTCAGTGCTTTACATCAACAGATTTGATTCCATGATCACGTTTCATTAACACCCACAACTTTAAGAGCAGTCAATTTGACAGCTTTCAGTTTTGGAAGTGTACTGGGGACTGGACTCCTGTTAGTGCCCAGAGTCAGGACTAAACATGGGGAGGCTGCTTTTCAGATTCATGCTGCTAAAATCTGGAACAGTCTTCCTGAAGATGTGAGACAGGCCTCCTCTCTGACAATGTTTAAAACCAGGTTAAAGACAGTTCTGTTTAACTGTGCTACAACTGAGGGATTTTATATTTGTATCTTTCTTTTTAATGTTCTGTGATTATTTATGATTTTAATTCTTTCTTGTTTTGTTCAGCACTTTGAATTGCCTTGTGTATGAATTGTGCTATATAAATAAACTTGCCTTGCCTTGCCTACTGACTCAGCACATGTACATTTTTGGTCTTCGTAACTATTTGACTTTTTCTGAAACTTTATAGCCTCGCTCTAGACAAACTTTAGCCCCGCCTACAAGTTCCAGCGGGCATTTTATGAACTTCATGCTAAAGTTCGGCTAGAGCCAGGCTAGCATCTGTATGGAAATGACTTGAAAAGTCAAGATTTCTGACTCTAACTCTTGGAACATATTTTATGAATGTATGTATTTGAGGGGACAACACAAAATAAACATAAGTCATACAAACAGTTTTAGCCTAAATGCTGTCCTTAGTCCCTGGACAGATTAATGACATAATTACAATAAGGCCGTAAAGCAACTTTATTTTTCTCTCAAGGTTCTGGTCCAGGACTGGTTCTGGATCTGAGGCTCTTGGGTTTCCACCAGAGAAGAGCAAATACTAATTACCATAGCAACACACTGCTGTTTTCTATCTATCACCAGTTAGCATTTAGCATCACTATCCATCAGTTTTAGTAAGTATGTAATCTATATTTATATTGCGCCTTTCACAGACCAGAGTCACAAAGCACTTTACACTTGTTATTTTTGGGCATTAGTCTCTCACTCCACACAGAGATGGGAGCGGGGCCAGTACAGGAGGTGCATGCCAGACCTTTTGTACATGTTTTTAGTGGTAGGGGAAACTGGAGCACCCGGAGGAAACCTACATAGACACGGGGAGAACATGCAAACTCCACTCAGAAAGGCCCTGTTCCGACCGGGATTCGAACCCAGGACCTTCTTGGGGAGAGGCGAGAGTGCTATCCACTCAGCCACCGTGCCCCCCAGTTTTAGCATTTATTGAAAGATTAAAAACCTTGCTTGATTTTAATAAAGTAAGTAAGTCATTTTTATTTATATAGCGCATTTTACAGACCAAGGCACAGACCCAAGCGCTTTACAAAGTTCAGAGTCAGATATTGTTCCAATCATTCCACACATGGTGATGGAAGCGGGTCCAGAACACACTGGACCATCAAAGCCTCGGACCCAACACCATCCATTCACTCTCTCATTTACATTCAGACCTGATAAAGGACTACAGTAACTAAAACTTACTAACTAAAAACTTTTTGGGGATTTTTTCAGATTCCCATTGATTTTAATTGGAGCCGTCTAAACGACTGCTGCTCGAATTCGCTGCTGTTTAGCTTCAGAATTGTAGGAGATCCGAGCGTTTAAACCCGTTCTGTGTTTTCAGAGCAGGAGAGCGGCTCTGACAGAAGTGTCAGGAAATTGCACACTTTGACAAAACAGTGAGTCATGTCGGAGACAGAGCTCAGATGTTGTTCTTGGAGAAAGGCCGGAGGGTCAGAGTGAGATGGACAGACTTCACACAAAACAATGTGTAGTTATAGGAATCATGTATTTCAACCTGGTATCGAAAGACAAAAACAATCATCGGGATTGCAACTAAAAACACATGAATACAACGTTTGGAAGGAGGTTAAAGCTGCACTAACTGACTTTATTTTTGTATTCATTACTACAATCCTATCCATGTCCATGTAGGGCATTGGGATATACATCATTTTGAAGAAAAAGTAGCGCAGATTTGTGCTGGCGTGACATTATATTTTAGATCGAGTTTTGATGAAACGAGGAAGAGAATGTGTTTCGGGTCGCGGATTGTGACCAATCGCAGCGCACCGCTAGCCCCCACTTTAGTGAGAAATCTACAGGTCCGTTAGCATAGACGGCTGAGTTAGCACAACAAGCCGAGGAGCTAACCTGAAGCTTAGTGTGTCTTCGTCACCGGTTACTGCTTACACAGCGAGACAGCCATCCAAAAGAAAGTCCTGTTCCTCCGCTCTTCCCGGTTCTATCGTTCTATGGTCACGCCATCCACGTGCAAATCCATATTCGTGTATTATCCATATTGGGAGACGCTAACTCCGTCCCAACAGTGGGTGTGTGTGGGGGGCGATAGCTTCGTGGGTGCGGGGAGGGGAGCAGAAAGAGAGAGGCCAGCGAGTCCACGGCTTCAAACTCCCAAAGTCAGTTAGTGCAGCTTTAAGATACACTTTTCTGTCTCCCGATGTGAACAGGTGGAACTACATGGATCTCTGAACAGTCAAATGAAAGATCGTCTTTAGGTCCTGTGATAAATGACTCTGGGTCTGCAGAGATATCGACGGCTTCTGGACAGTGGTCATCCCGCCCCCGATGGACCAAAGGTTTATTATTATTGTATTTCCTGAGTTCTTACTGTTTGATTCTCTGATCTGATTTTGGGGACAGCTTTGCAAAGTCCTCCCTGACGACTGCTGCTGTGGTTAAGGGCTCAGTGGCAGTGGTTTTGTCTCCGATCTCTTTGTTGAGTCTACCATCACCTTTACTTTTAGGAACAGTATTGATTATTAAAGCCAGAGTACCTTACTTTGAAACCACAAAAACTCCATCCACCCATTTACTTCCACTTTATCCACTGCTGGGTCCCTCTCCACACAGTCTTGCTCCTGCTCATCTGGGGGAATCCTGAGGGGTTCCCAGTCCATCTGAGAGACACACTCCCTCTGTGTCCTGGGTCTTCCCCTGGTCTCCTTCTGTTGGGACATGCCCAGTTCACCCAGGGAGACGTCCAGGAGGGATCCCAAACAGATGCCAGAGCTACTTCATCTGGCTAGTCTCGATGTGGAGAAGCAGCAGCTCTACCTCGAGCTCCTCCCGTGTGACCAAGCTCCTCATCTCTATCTCTTAGGGATTGCGATCTCGTCCTTTCGGTCAATACCCAAAGCTCACGATCAGAGATTATTGACTTCAGCTCTCTCTATGTAACCCGTTCCTTGCTCTCAAAACAGTTTGGTTCTATCACACGTTTTCAGATACATCCATTTTTAGTCTCTGTCACATCCTTGGATCAACTTTTACAGTGAAAAAGAGCCATAACGCATTCAATAAGCTCTCAGTCTGAAAAATATATAATGTTTTCCTATATGATAAAGACATCGTGTTGTGGACAGGTCTGTTGGGACATAGAAGCTAGCTTTAAAGTCAAATCAATGTGTTCTTGAATTGGCCTAAATCACAACAGTAGTTTTCTCAGAGGCCTTTACAAAACTTTAGAATTCTCCAACACAGATCAGAGAATCAAACCGTTCAAACACAAGAAATAAAACACATTGGTATGGGTCCATAAGGAGCAGATGACAAATAAATATACTGTTTCTGTAAAACATTTAGCGATACTTTCAAGGCAGAGCATTTTTATGGAACTTATTCTTTCTGTAATTACTTTTCATGTCTCTGTGTGTGACGACAAGTCTTCGTTGGCACTAATTAGTCCGTCCTTGAAGCTCGATTTTTTAAAGTCAAGGGAACGATTGCTTTGTTCGTCTTAACTGCACGCCTTCTTTGATGAATCTCTTCTATCCATGGCACTCCAGATCAGACCCTGCCTCTCTTTCTCTGGTTTTTCTCTCTGGTATTCCTTTGGTCTCTCTTTCTCTGGTTTCTCTCTCTGGTCCTTCTCCAGCCTTTCTCTCCGGTCTCTCTCTGGTATTTATTTGGTGCCTCTCTGGTCTCTCTGTCTGGTCTTTCTCGTCTCTCTCATCTCTTTCCGGTCTCTCTCAGGTCTCTCCCCTGCCTCTCTCTCTCTGATCTATAACTGGTCTCTCTCTGGTATTTCTTTGGTCTCTCTCTGGTCTCTCAGGTCTCTCCCCTGCCTTTCTCACTGGTCTCTTTCTGGTCTCTCTCTGGTCCCTCTCTGGTCCCTCTCTGGTCTCTCTCCGGTCTCTCAGGTCTCACCCCTATCTCTCTCTGGTCTATCTCTGGTCTCTCTCTGGTATTTCTTTGGTCTCTCTCTGGTCTCTCTCCGGTCTCTCCCCTGCCTGTCTCTCTGGTCTATAACTGGTCTCTCCCTGGTCTCTCTCTGGTCTCTCCCCTGCCTCTCTCCCCCTACTCTCTCTCTGGTATTTCTTTGGTCTCTCTCTGGTATTTCTCTGGTCTCTCTCTCTTTCGTCCCTGTTCTCTCTCTCTACCCTACCCCCTCCCCCCCTCCTCAAACTTGTCGGGTGTTGTGATCAGCCCTAAATCCAGTGTAATCTGCCGAAGCCGCTGCGGAGCCGAAGCGTGGTGAGGTTCTTTCATCTGGAAACGAGATCGCAGCAGACCCAGCCTCCTCTCGCCTTCTCTCGCCTCCAATCGCCAACTCTGGGCACGTCCGCAGAAGCCGGCGTCAGAACCAGAAGCTTATATAACCCCCTTCAGAGGCGGTACGCTTCCATCCACGGCTGCGGTGACATGTTTACATCCCACATGCAGACACAGAGATGGGGCTGGTTTTGGATGCATGCTTTTTCTCCTCAGGGCTACACACTGTCACGATCGGCCTCCAGCAGCATTACAGCGGTAGCTCCAGCCTGGACTGAAATAGAAATATGACTTTTTCTTTTGACGATTTGGTTGCTTCGTCTTTAACATAGACTGTATACAGATGGACAATGCTAACAACGCTAACTTGCTAGCTCAATGACGCCCCATAGGGAGGTTTTGCTCTACCTCACTCTGGTTCCTATTGACTTCTGGTCTCTGTGATCCTGGGGTTTATGTTCTGATAATGTCTTTCTAAACACAGACATGAGCACTAAACCTTCAATGAAAATAATGAGAGACCAGAGAGAGATTGAGAGAGACCGGAGAGAGCAAGTTGTGGCGCCACCTGCGTGTGGTAGCCAGATCCTGTCTCTGAAGCTAAGCAGGGCAGGGTCTGGTTAGTACCCTGATGGGAGACCGCTGGGAACTCAAATATAGACATTCATCAACACTGCTGCACACTGGTCATCTGCCCCCTATGGACCAGTACCAATGTGTTTTATTTCTTGTGTTTGAACTGTTTGATTCTCTGATCTGTGTTGGCAAATTATTTAGAGCTATATAAAAATAAATGGAATTGGATTTAAGTCTTATTTACCAAGTCTTATCTACAGTTGTTACAAAAGCAATGACTGTAAGTGTTAGCGTTCTGTCACTTTGTTAGCTTGTATATTCTGTTTTAATGATGTAAGATAAACCCAGGCATTCGACCTAATTAATTCAGCAGCACAATATATTTGAATATGTATTTTATGTATTATTTAACACAAGCTAATGATTATTTCTGTATTATAAGCTGTCAAGAAGACAAGCGTAGATCTATCCCAGATTCCTGTCAGGAGTGTATAAAATTGTGCTTTAAAGTTTCATACTGACGACCCGGTGTTCTGGATTCGTGAAGCGAGCAGAGCCGAGGCCGAGCTGCAGATGCGGTCTCTGTGCAAGGCCACGTCCTCCTCTGACATCAGTCTGGTGTTATTCCGTCAAAACTTTCCAAGGACACGCAGTCCATGTGTCGTGTGACCTGAGATCCACGGCCTTGTTCAGAGGACGACTTTGTTTTGAACCGTTTCGATCATCTGAAAACAAGACGCTCCCCAGCCCTGCTTCGTTCACAAAGGTCTCCCGTCTGCTGGAATTAGACGGTCCTTGAATTTCCATTTTAATTAGATTCTAAAGGTCAAGGAAATGTCTAAAAACCAAATGGGTTTGTTCAAAATATCTAATGTATTGATCTTGGTCGCACCTTGGAAAACACTTGAATTGGTCGCCTTTTCTGTTCGGCAAAGTTTGGAAACTGTTGTGGAATTTTAAATCGAGAAATAGAGAGGATTGTTAACAAATCCAAATACCAACTGTAGAAATAAAGAAAATAAATACAAATGCTGTTACTCGTTTTTAAACAACAATCTAATGTTCCGAGTTGTAGCGGAAACTTTTTGGTGTTATTGTGTGTGCTTTTTAACAGGTTTCTCATGTGTCGTGTGTAAAATCTAACAACATCAAAACCACTAGCATAACATGACACTAACCTTTTTTGGTCTCTCTCTGGTCTCTCTCTAGTTTCTCTCTGGTTTCTCTCTGGTCTCTCTCTGGTCTCTTTCAGGTCTCCCTCTGGTCTCTCTCTGGTCTCTCTCTGGTCTCTCTCTAGTCTCTCTCTGGTCTCTCTCTGGTCTCTCTCTGATCTGTCTCTCTCTGGTCTCTCTCTGGTCTCTCTCTGGTCTCTCTCTGGTCTCTCTCTGGTCTCTCTCTGGTCTCTCTCTGGTCTCTCTCTGGTCTCTCTCTGGTCTCTCTCTGATCTCTCTCTGGTCTCTCTCTGGTCTCTCTCTGGTCTCTCTCTGGTCTCTCTCTGGTCTATCTCTGGTCTCTCTCTGGTCTCTCTCTGGTCTCTCTCTGGTCTCTCTCTGGTCTCTCTCTGGTCTATCTCTGGTCTCTCTCTGTTCTCTCTCTGGTCTCTCTCTGTTCTCTCTCTGGTCTCTCTCTGGTCTCTCTCTGTTCTCTCTCTGGTCTCTCTCTGTTCTCTCTCTGGTCTCTCTCTGGTATTTCTCTGGTCTCTCTCTGGTCTCTCTCTGGTCTCTCTCTGGTCTCTCTATGTTCTCTCTCTGGTCTCTCTAGTCTCTCTCTGTTCTCTCTCTGATCTCACTCTGGTCTCTCTCTGGTCTCTCTCTGGTCTCTCTCTGGTCTCTCTAGTCTCTCTCTGGTCTCTCTCTAGTCTCTCTGGTCTCAAATCTGCTACTTAACAGATTTGGCTAATTGTGAGTTATTTTTAGAACACATCACCCCCGCGATAAACGAGGGACCACTGTTTACAATGATGGGGGAGTGTATGTTCTGGGAGGCAGGGAATGATGGATGGGTCTGAGGCAGCGGTCAGTGTGCTTTGTTGCCTCACTACGTGTCTGTCAGGACAGCTGTGGAGCGTCCTGTCATGGGGGAGGAAGGGGTGGGGGGGACTGCAGAAGAGGCTGGACACGAGCCGCCGCGAGGGTTTCTGTCTTTGATCTTTCATCCTTAAATCTGTTTTAGTTGGCTGAAAAATATACTTAATGCAAATTACAGCATACAGAGGTTGGCGTTCACTTCTCTGCAAAAAGCTTATAGGTTTGAATCCGCCTCCAGACAGGGGCTTTCTGAGTGTAGGTTTCCTCTGGGTGCTCCGGTTTCCCCCACTTTTAAACACTTGTTGAGTTGAGTTAAGGCTGTAGAATGAGGACTGAGGTGGTCTCTCTCTGGTCGGGGAGGGGGGTCCAACCCACGAGTTCGGGTT
>OZ035839.1:3039796-3114796 GCA_964034765.1 Knipowitschia caucasica
AATAAAGCCATAGTTCTCGATATAAAACTAAATAGCTGTGTCCCAATCAGAGCTGCACCCAATTCACCGAGCACCAGCCCTCGATCTCCCAGTGGGGGCTTCAGGCAAAGTGGGGTTTAAGTGTCTTGCCTAAGGACACAACAACCGCAGACATCAGTGGGAGTCGGTAGAGAGGGTCTCGTGGTGCAAATAAGGACATGAGTAATTACACTTCCAAAACTGAAAGCCGTCAGATGGACTGCTGTGGGAGTTCTGCTGTTGATGTGTGTTCCATGTTTGTGAGACGTGTTTAAACTGGTCATAAATCAAAGCAAGCTCATTTCAGATCAATATTTAATTTCTGTGAGAATCCGAGAGATTCCCTTTGCTCCGACATCATCATTTCATTAAACAGGTTCTTTACCCCAGACTCTTCATCACTGCAGCTTTTGTCTTCATCACTTGTTGCTCACACATCACAGAGCAACAGTCACTGAAGCAGAGACGGTCAGACAGAGACGCACACACACACACACACGCACACACACACACACACGCACACACATACACAGAGCAACAGTCACTGAAGCAGAGACGGTCAGACAGAGACGCACACACACACACATACACAGAGCAACAGTCACTGAAGCAGAGACGGTCAGACAGAGACGCACACACACACACGCACACACACACACACACGCACGCACACACATACACAGAGCAAGAGTCACTGAAGCAGAGGACGGTCAGACAGAGACGCACACACACACACATACACAGAGCAACAGTCACTGAAGCAGAGACGGTCAGACAGAGACGCACACACACACACACACACGCACACACACACACACACACGCACACACATACACAGAGCAACAGTCACTGAAGCAGAGACGGTCAGACAGAGACGCACACACACACACACATACACAGAGCAACAGTCACTGAAGCAGAGACGGTCAGACAGAGACGCACACACACACACACACACGCACACACACACACACACGCACACACATACACAGAGCAACAGTCACTGAAGCAGAGACGGTCAGACAGAGACGCACATACACACACACACACGCACGCACACACACACACACCACACGCACCACACATACACAGAGCAACAGTCACTGAAGCAGAGACGGTCAGACAGAGACGCACACATACACACACACACGCACACACACACACACACACGCACACACATACACAGAGCAACATACAGTTGAGTTACGCACTCCCGCCCAGCCCTAAACCAAGTGCCACTTGAGGCTACTTTTCTCTCCTTGGATTTCATTGTCGCTTGTGCGCGCCCCCCCCCCCCCCCTTTAGCCAATGGCCCATCAAAAACAGTCTGTTTGAATTACAATAAATCTGCCTTTTAGTTGCTCATCTGGTGTGAATAATTCTTGGTCTTAGGTGGCGAGGTGCTGAAAAAAAATGCTCCCATGGAGTGTATGAGGTGGCCCACCGTTCTAACCCCATGTTCGGCGGCAGCCGGGGGAGGAAAGTACTTCATTCCAGATCTGCACCACCCACCACGTGCATGGCTTCTGCAACTCCGACAGCATTCTCCCGGCCTCCAGAAAAGTTAGGGTAAGGCTTCAAAGATTAATTCTGTATTTTTATATTTTTAATTAGCCAATATTGATTTTATTCAATTTCCTTAAAATATTCGTTTGATATTATGCTATTTCAAAATGGTCAGAGACTTAGAACTTGCAATAAATACAGAACCATGAGGCTGAAAACATTCAGTGAAATAAATCCACCGTTATCTGCAACTAAAAAAGCGACAGTATTATTTTTACTGCTTGTAATTAAAACAGAAGTGAGTCATAAAACCGATCGATGCCATGAGCTCAGCGATAACCTCACACCCCACAGACGTCTGCTCTTTCGGCAGTTAGCGATTAGCGATTAGCGTCCTTGCTCCTGGCTTCGATTCCACCTCCAGGCCTTTCTCTGTGTGGAGTTTGCATGTTCTGCCCGTGTTTGTGTGTGGGTGCTGCAGTGAACAGGTTGTGATGGTCAACAATCTGCCGACCAATCAACTGGTTCCTCTCGACGTTGAGTAACAGCGGCTCTACTCTGAGCTCCTCCCGTGTGACTGAGCTCCTCACCCTATCTCTAAGGGAGCGCCCAGCCACTCTGCGGAGGAAGCTCATTTCGACCGCTTGTATCCGCGATCTCGTTCTTTCGGTCACTACCCAAAGCTCATGACCATAGGTGAGGGAGGGAACGAAGATTGACCGGTAAATCGAGAGCTTTGCCTTTCGGCTCAGCTCCCTCTTTACCACAACGGTCCGATACAGCGACCGCATCACTGCGCACGCTGCACCGATCCGCCTGTTAATCTCACGCTCCATTCTTCCCTCACTCGTGAACAAGACCCCGAGATACTTGAACTCCTCCACTTGAGGAAGGACCTCTCCACCCACCTGCAGAGGGCAAGGCACCTTTTTGGAGGTGCTGATTCTCATCCCAGCCGCTTCACACTCGGCTGCAAACCGCCCCAGTGCATGCTGCAGGTCCTGGTTCGTTGGAGCCAACAGGACAACATCGTCCACAAACAGCAGAGATGAAATCCTGTGGTCCCTGAACCGGACCCCCTCCGGCCCCTGGCTGCGCCTAGAAATTCTGTCCATGAATACAGTGAACAGAACCGGTGACAAAGGGCAGCCTTGGCGGAGGCCAACATGCACCGGGAACAGGTCTGACTTACTGCCGGCAATGCGAACACAGCTCTGGCTCCGGTCATACAGGGATCGGATGGCCCTCAGCAGAGGACCCCGGACCCCGTACTCCAGGAGGACCCCCCAAAGGACACCCCGGGGAACAGGGTCGAACGCCTTCTCCAAATCCACAAAGCACATGTGGACAGGTTGGGCGAACTCCCATGAACCCTCGAGTATCCGATGGAGAGTATAGAGCTGGTCCAGTGTTCCGCGACCGGGACGAAAACCACACTGCTCCTCCTGAATCCGAGATTCGACCATCGGCCGTAGCCTCCTCTCCAGTACCTTGGAGTAGACCTTGCCGGGGAGGCTGAGGAGTGTGATTCCACGATAATTGGAACACACCCTCCGGTCCCCCTTCTTGTAGAGAGGGACCACCACCCCGGTCTGCCACTCCATTGGCACCGCCCCCGATCGCCACGCGATGTTGCAGAGATGTGTCAGCCAAGACAGTCCTACAACATCCAGAGACTTTAGATAGTCAGGACGGATCTCATCCACACCCGGCGCCTTGCCACCATGGAGGCTGCCAACCACCTTGGTGACCTCCGCCAGGGAGATGGATGTATCCGCCCCAACATCCTCAGCCTCTGCCCCCGGGGCGGAGGACGTGACGGGGGGATTGAGGAGAACCTCGAAGTATTCCTTCCACCGCCCGACAATATCCCCAGTCGAGGGGATATTGTGAAACTGCTCAAATAAAAATTCTACTTCTACTAAAATAGGCCACACCCCTTTTCATGACTTCACTGTGAACGGCAACAAAGAGCAGACACAGCCGTTGTTGTTGTTAGTTTTTTTGAGCAGTGTTTTTGCAAATGAATACACGCACGCGCACACACACACACAGATACACACACACACACACACACACACAGATACACACACACAGACACACACACACACACACACACAGATACACACACACACAGACACACACACAGACACACACACACACAGACACACGCACACACACACACACAGACACACGCACACACACACACACACACACAGACACACACACACACACACACACCTTTTGTCTCTTTCGTAGCGAGTGAGTCATCTTGTGTCTTGTTGCCGCTGCAGAACAAATCCACGCAGATCAGCCAGACCAAGATCCGCGTGGCGTCCACCCTGCTCTTCATCCTGGCCGGCTGCATCCTCTTCGTCACCCTCCCGGCCGTCATCTTCAAGTACATAGAGGGCTGGACCGCGCTGGACTCCACCTACTTTGTGGTCATCACCCTCACCACCGTGGGCATCGGGGACTACGTGGCAGGTCAGGAAATATCCCAGATTAAGATTAGGATGAAGAGATCTTTTTTGGGGGTAAAGTGTCTTGCCCAAGGACACAACGACAGCAGACATCAGTGGGAGTCGGTGGAGAAGCCATGACGTTCAGGCGCAAAGGCCAATGTCTCTAGCTTTAGCATTATAAAGAAGCATGTATAAAATCATAATAAAATAGCAAGAATTAAGTATAAAATCTCGGACTTTGGCGTATAAAAAAATTCAAAAATAACATGTTTTCTAAAAAGATTACATTTTACTTTTACAAGACTTTTTTACCTCGAACTAAATGCATAGAGCTCAGACCACAGGCTAAAACACTGAATTCACAGATGTCTTTTTCTGACACCGAATTATCTTTTTGGTTTATGATGACACCAACTGATCGAAGAGATAAGACACATAAAAGTACAAATAAAAATCAATTTCCCGAGCTCTCGGTCCCTCACAGGCAGAGCTTTGGTCAAACACACTGTATCTCCAACAATATCTTTGTGTCTCTCTCATGTATCTTTGTATGTCTTCTGCAAATAAAGTCGTTTTCCTGTTTGTGGGTCCAGGGGGAAATCGCCGGATCGAGTACATGAAGTGGTACCGGCCCCTGGTGTGGTTCTGGATCCTGGGAGGGTTGGCTTACTTCGCCGCCGTGTTGAACATGATCGGGGACTGGCTCAGAGTTCTGTCCAAGAAGACCAAAGAAGAGGTTTAACATTTTAAAAGTATTATGAGTGTTAGGCCCTGTTCACACGGAGACGCTGTGACAGAAAGACGGTGGAGTCGGATTGGCCTTTCGTTCACACGGCGTCGGTGTTTCATGGTGAAAACGCAAGCTTTGAAAAACGTCCTCCAGAGTGCGCTGCAAAAAATGATTAATTATGAGGTAATAATTGCTTGAATCAACTGTTTTTATCTTAATTTGAGCACATTGTGAGTGACTGATAACAATATTTGCCAATGGGACTTGGCCATTTAGTCTGATTTCAAGATATATTGTACTATTTTCTCATTACAAGGGAAACAAAGCAAAATGATCTTGTATTAAAAAGATACAGAAATATCTCCCTTTGAATGAGAAAATAAAGCAACAGTTCTTGAAATAAGTCTTTGTCCCATTGACAAATTGAGTCAGAATGTGTCAGGTTAAGATGAAAACCACTTGATTCAAACATTTATTACCTCATATTTTATCATTTTTTGCAGACTATCTGGTGGGTGTCGTGCTGTAAAGTTCTACTGCCCCCTACTGGCCCGGGCGCTAGAACTACATTGCTTTCAGTCGCAGTGTAGATGTTTTGTATTTTCAATCCGGAGTGGGGTTGTTTTTGCGAACCGCTTGGTGTAAATGGGGTTTTATTGTGTTTATTGTGTGACGTGTTCTGAGGTTGTGTTGTGCGGCAGGTGGGGGAGATAAAGGCCCACGCCGCGGAGTGGAAAGCCAACGTCCGGGCGGAGCTGAGAGAGACTCGGAGGCGGATGAGTGTGGAGGTCCACGACAAGCTGCAGCGGGCGGCCACCATCCGCAGCATGGAGCGCAGGCAGCTGGGGCTGGACCAGCGAGCCGTGTCCCTGGACATGCTTTCTCCAGAGCGCAGAGCCATCTTCAACAGTCTGGACACCAACAGCTACAAGACCTCGTCCCAAGAGAGCATCGACATCAAGCTCAACAACCTGCGAGTGCGCGGGGCCGAGCAGAGCGACCGGCCATCCAACCAACAGGCTACCTCAGAGGACAACATCTTCAACCGCCTGGGCTCCGTCACCAAACTGGCCAAACGCAGCCGCAACCTGAAGAAGAACATCCCGGACGAGGCGCGGCGTCCCCACAGCGAGGCGTACGGCTGCAGCTCCCCCATGTTTGAATGTAGCACGCCCACTAGCGAGGACAAATGCAAGGACGATCCCGAAGACGAGGACAAAGAGTGCAACATGAGCCTGTCCGACTTCCCCCTCTACGTGCCTCAGAACACTTTCACTGTGGAGACCCCCAACGACAGCCACAACCACATCCAACTGGAGGATCTCCGCGGGGACATGGGCCTGTAGAGTCTCCCAACGATAACGTTAGTGCCTTAGAGACAGAGACAGGGGCACTCTCCCGTTGGGGATCCACTGCATCTGTGTGGCCTCCATGATCCACGCTGTCCACTCACTGAAGGGCATGAGACGTCTGCTAGAATAGTGCATGTGTGTACCGGTCGTCGGCTGATGGACCGACGCATTCAATCATGGGGTCGCCATCTTCACCACTTTATCTGTGACTGTGAGGTCTACATTTACAGCTCTCTAAGGTCTTGCTCTCTCACAGGAAGTCCAGTCCAGGCCAGTCCAGGGCAGAGCTAAGAGAGAGCTCGGATTCTCTCTCCCTCATCAAAAAACCACAACACTTTGCTGTGTAACGTACAATGGAGATCAAGAATGAGGTCCACATCTACAACAAGTCCAGTCCAGTCCAGTTCAGTCCAGAGCAGAGCTAAGAGAGAGCTCAAATTCTCTCTCTCTCTCTCTCTCTCTCTCGCTGTCTCTCTCATCCAAAAACCACAACACTTTGCTGTGTAATGTTCAATGGAGATCAAGAATGAGTCCCACATCCACAACAAGTCCAGTCCAGTCCAGTCCAGTTCAGTCCAGAGCAGAGCTAAGAGAGAGCTCAAATTCTCTCTCTCTCGCTCTCTCTCTCTCTCTCTCTCTCTCGCTGTCTCTCTCATCCAAAAACCATAACACTTTGCTGTGTAACGTACAATGGAGTTCATGAATGTGTTTCGTATCTTGAAAATGCGGTAAAGTATCTCTGTCGTGTCAACTGTTTTAACTATGATGGCGTGACTTTGAAGTAGAAGACACACATTTGGGACTAGCTTCAGTAGGTGAGGTAGCTTCTGTGTCGCTGTCTCCACTCTCTGTCGTCCCGTGCATGTCCCAGTCCAGTCCCAGTCCTGACCCAGTCCAGTCCCAGTCCTGTCCCAGTCCCGTCTCCTCACTCTGCTTCTTCACCTTTTATCCTCTGGACTCTCACTCAGGGCTCGTGACTTGTGAGGCCTTCAAAAAAACACTTCTACGGAAATGAGTTGAATTCAGAATATTCTCTTTCTTTTGTCACGACTATATTAGGTTTTTATAGGTCTGAATTATGAGCAGTTTCAAGGTATTTCTACATTTTGTATTTCGTCAAAGCCAGCAGAAGGAAGAAACCGTAGCCATAAACCAAAACGCTTTACCCCTGGCCAACGTAATTAAAACTGGAAGTTCTAGGTCTAGTCAAATAACAAAGGGTTACTAAGTTAATATTCTGAATTCAACTTATTTGCGATTATTTCTTTCCGCAGTGGAGCACCTCGTGAAGGATCCGTGGATTTAAACGTCACTTTGAATGCAAAATAGTGAATGTTTGTCAAAAAAACTGCGACTCCAGAATCACTATGCAGGGAGACAGTGGCCACTCTTTAAACAATGTACAATGACCCAAGGGAAAACCCATGCCCTCCCTCTCCCCAGACACTTCGCACTGCACCTTAAAAAGCAATCTCTGTATGAATGGAGAGATTTGTGTCAATAACAAGGACGCTTCTATAAAATGCAGTACTTTATTTTGCACCAGACCAGACTGGTGTCCCCCAACAGCGGCACTTATCGGCTCAGTTGTGAGTAAGTGAATGCACCTGAGGCTCTTTGTATGAGATGCTTTGAAGAAATAAGCAGAAGAAAAGAAGAGAAGAGTGGCATGTTGTGTGCAGGAGGCGCCGAAGTCCATGATCTACCACATTCTCCAGAGACCACGCTGATGTCAGGACTCGCACACACGGCTTCAGTAACGTGCAATCACTGTTATGCCTTTGAATAAAACATCTATCCTGTTTCTGCTGCGTCTCTCTCTCTCTCTCTGTGTCTGTTCAACGTGTTTTTGTAAAGCTCTAAATCATAACAGCCAGACTTTGATCAGAGAAATAAACAGTTGGAAAACAGGAACAAATACATTGGTCCAAAGGGAGCAGATGACCAATGTCTATACAGGCTAATAAATGACTATATGTCTCGGATCATCACTGTCCCCAGCGAGGGACGACTCAAAAAAGAAAAAAAACAAAGAAAGTAAGTAAGTAATGTTTATTTATATAGCACATTTTTACAGATCAAGGTCACCCAAAGCGCTTTACAATGTTCAGAGTTCAGATATTGTTCCATTCATTTCACACACGGTGATGACGGAAGCGAGACGCCGAACACACTGGACCATCAAAGCCTCTGACCAAACACCCTCCATTCACTCACTCATAACATTCATATGTAATGTGCATGTGCCTTGGATCTGCTCCCATGGATGGACTCGATCCAGGACTGAGGCTGTAGACCCAGGACTGAGGCTGTAGATCCAGGACTGAGGCTGTAGACCCAGGACTGAGGCTGTAGATCCAGGACTGAAGCTGTATAGACCCAGGACTGAGGCTGTAGACCCAGGACTGAGGCTGTAGACCCAGGACTGAGGCTGTAGATCCAGGACTGAGGCTGTAGATCCAGGACTGAGGCTGTAGACCCAGGACTGAGGTTGTAGATCCAGGACTGAGGCTGTATAGACCCAGGACTGAGGCTGTAGACCCAGGACTGAGGCTGTAGATCCAGGACTGAGGATGTAGACCCAGGACTGAGGCTGTAGACCCAGGACTGAGGCTGTAGACCCAGGACTGAAGCTGTAGACCCAGGACTGAGGCTGTAGATCCAGGACTGAGGCTGTAGACCCAGGACTGAGGCTGTAGACCCAGGACTGAGGCTGTAGACCCAGGACTGAGGCTGTAGATCCAGGACTGAGGCTGTAGACCCAGGACTGAGGCTGTAGATCCAGGACTGAGGCTGTAGACCCAGGACTAGGTTGTAGATCCAGGACTGAGGCTGCACAAGTCATAGTCCACAGTTATCAAAGTGAATTTCAAAGTTAAAATAAATATATAAAAAACAAAACAATAATGCAAAAAATATAAAATCCTGATGATTATTATAGAAAAATCAAACACATAAAAACAAGTAAAAGACAGAGGACCACAGAACTCACACAACCCAGACACAACTGTTAAAATCCAGTGAGTAAAAGTGGGTCTTAAACTAGACAAAAAATAAGTCATAAATATAAATATCTCATAAATATGTGTATTATTAATGATATAAAAATGGAACACAGATACCAGACAGAGTTGTCCCGCGCAGGCAGAGTGGCAGAGTGGTTAGCTGGATCAGGTTGAGGTCTCTGGGTTTAACCTTGTGGGTCTGAAATAACTTGGTTTTGTCTCAGTTTCTCTGTGGCCAAAAGAGAGACTTCCTCACCTCTAAACGTCCGCCGTCCAAACCTCAAAAGACGCTCAGAAGTCGACAGATCGTTTACGGACACAAAGATCTGATGTTATTTTGAATTTGTTTACTTTCATTATCTTTGACGTATAACACTGAGTATAGTCCATAGATCCATGGTATAATTCCATCCATAATCGAGATTGAGAAAAGTTGTGATTTTGGGAGCTTTGGATTTCTGGAACAGCTCTGACCATATTTAAGTCCTTTATTAAGTCCATATTAAACAGCTTTAGTCTTTCAGAGGGGGCTTAAGTGTCTTGCCCAAGGACACAACAACAGTAGACATTTGTGGGAGCAGTTGGAGTACGTCCCATGGTGGCCTCGAACCCACAACCTCCAGACCCAAAGGCCAATTCTCTACTAACTGAACTACTATCACCCCTTAACTTTTTTTTTTATTATTTTGTTGTTGTTGTTGAAATATGCCCCAAATGGCATTATTCATTTACTCTATACACTTGTGGGGATAAACTTCTAGTGTGGCCACAGCTGCCCTGAGACAGATGGATGGAAGTAAAGCAACAAGTGTCAGACATTTTTGGCACTTCAAAAATCTGCAGCCCAGGTCTCCCATCAGAACAAACCAGGACCTGCCCTACTTAGCTTCAGAGGTCTGACTGTATCAACCTTTCAACTGCAGGTGGCGCTATTTTTCTTAAGCAAATATATACATTCTATGTGTCAGAGTAATTGAAAGTTCCCCTCTGTGGGATGAATCATAGACTGTATATATTAACGGACAGAGTCACGCCTATCTCCGCCGTTCTAACTAATGGGCCAAAAAATGTGCTCTACTGGAGCAATCCAAAATGGCCGTGAGTGGTCCCGCCCACAAGAAAATTGTGAAAAAACGCATCTGCGCATGCGTCAGCCGGCGCAGCTTCATCAAGCCCTGGCGATCCAAGATGGCGCCCTATTAAAATGAATGGTTGTGCTCAGTGGTGCTTTGTGACGGCATGGGGGCTGAAAGATTAGCGGAAGTCGCCTGGAACTCACAAAGATCTACAGTATGGGAAACTCTCAAAGGTCTATGGGAAACTCTCAAAGGTCTATGGGAAACTCTCAAAGATCTATGGGAAACTCTCAAAGGTCTATGGGAAACTCTCAAAGGTCTATGGGAAACTCTCAAAGATCTATGGGAAACTCTCAAAGATCTATGGGAAACTCTCAAAGATCTATGGGAAACTCTCAAAGGTCTATGGGAAACTCTCAAAGGTCTATGGGAAACTCTCAAAGATCTCTGGGAAACTCTCAAAGATCTATGGGAAACTCTCAAAGATCTATGGGAAACTCTCAAAGATCTATGGGAAACTCGCCTGTATTTGGGCATCGTCTGGTCCTCCCGGTTCTGCGCAGCGGATGATCTCCCATGATGCTTTGCGCCAAACACGCGTGTGTGGGTCTCACACGGGGTCTCACGCACGTGCACAGAGGGGCTCGGCCGCGCTCTGACCAATCAGAGCAGTTCATCAGAGCGGGAGTTAGAGCGAGAGCCAGACGAGCAGTTTGTGGCACTAAAGTGTGGATTTAAACAAAACCGAAGGATTTAAGAAGAAAAAAAGTTCAGGATGACAAGGGACACTAAAATCCCCACAAAATCTGACCTTTATGCTTTAAAGGCTCTACAGAGAGCTGTAGGTTTTCTGTCAGGTTCTCTGTCAGCTGAGGTTAAGCTGTTTTAGTTTACATTGAGTTCTATGGGGAAAATTTCCGGGTAGCCCACGTGAATTTAGTCTGGTTCAGTCTGGTTCAGTCTGCAGTACCGCGAGAATCCCTCTAGCACAAGGGTTATTCAGCTACAAGCTAGTAATACCCTATCCAGTTATTATAATAGATCCATGAGCTCCATTCATTTGAACGAGAGACTCATTTTGGCCACTTTTGAGCTGGGACCCTCCCCCACTGGTATGAATAAAGGACTGATCTTCTATCTGTCTGCAGTGTGAGTGTGGAGCCAGAGGAGGGCGCTGTTTTACTGATAAACCGGTTCCACTCAGAAAACCATTCCCTTTGATCGTCTTGACTTGTGAACATGCCCCACGTTGAATAATGAATCCAAAACAATACATTTCAGCAATTAAGTTTAATCAATACAAGGTAGAGTTCAGTGTTAATGTAAAAAAGTTTTAGTTTTATTCTAGTTTTAGTCATCAGATTTGACTTGGTTATGTTTTGTATTTTGAGTTTGAGATTTTAGACTTCTTCTTTATAAGATAGAGATAGAGATTTTATTTTACTACAGAGTTATAGCTCATTTTTGTGTGCTGTGTGCTCCTCGTTCCTTCTGTTCTG
The DNA here is from genome assembly GCA_964034765.1 of Knipowitschia caucasica. Lineage (NCBI taxonomy): Eukaryota > Metazoa > Chordata > Actinopteri > Gobiiformes > Gobiidae > Knipowitschia > Knipowitschia caucasica. The sequence goes on from OZ035839.1 coordinate 3,051,448, forward strand.
TACCTGATGATGCAACACTGACATTTCCCCACAGTGTGATGCATAAAGGGTCTCATCATCTTAATCTTAATTTAGTGTTGGTCAGAAGAAAGGCAGGGCAGGGCCTGGTTAGATCTGTGATGGGAGACCTAGGCAAGACAATTGAGCCACATTGCCAAGTATGTGTGTGTGTGTGTGTGTTTGTGTGTGTGTGTGTATCTGTGTGTGTGTGTGTGTGTGTGTATGTGTGTCTTTGTGTATGTGTGTGTACGTGTGTGTGTGTATGTGTATGTGTGTCTTTGTGTATCTGTGTGTGTGTGTGTCGGTGGCACAAACTTCCGTCAGTCTACCCCAGGGCAGCTGTGGCTACAGTAGTTCACAAAATTAAGCCATGTGAATTTTTTTTGGATGTTACTAATATATTATAAAATCGATATAACTTATTATTATTTTTTCACTGTTTTAGTATAAATTGCAGCTTTTTGTTTTGAGTGTGTGTGTGTGTGTGTGTCTATGGTGTGTGTGTGTGTGTCTGTGTGTGTGTGTGTGTGTGTGTGTATTTGTGTACGTGTATGTGTGTGTGCGTGTGTATGTGTGTGTGTGTGTGTGTGTGTGTGTGTGTTTGTGTACGTGTGTGTATGTGTGCGTGTGTATGTGTGTGTGTGTGTGTTAGTGTCTGTGTGTGTGTGTTTGTGTTTGTGTGTGTCTGTGTGTGTGTGTGTGTGTCTATGGTGTGTGTGTCTGTGTGTGTGTGGGTGTGTCTCTGTGTGTGTGTGTCTGTGTGTGTCTATGGTGTGTGTGTCTGTGTGTGTGTGTGTGTGTGTGTTTGTGTGTGTGTGTGCACTTGTTTTCAACTCCTGGTGGGTTCCATAACCTGAGATTCCACTCACGTCATGGGGACTGGTTTTACGTGGTGGGGCCCGAACACCGGACCCCACTGGTCCAAGCTTAATAATCAATGGGTAATGCTTTTCTAACGGTCCTTATGCAGTCTCTGTAAAAATATGGAAAGGACCCCTGGAGGTTTACTTTCCTGAAAAAAGTGTGTTATGTGTCGGAACCCTGGTGGTGGGTTGCGGGATATCAAGGAGGGGCACACTGGGGCAATTTCAGTCCAGCAGGCTGGAGCCAATCATGGAGCAGCACAACAGAGGAAATCAGGTGTCAGGCTAGAAAAAGGTGCAAGTGTGTGGTTCATTAGGCTGCAAGAAATCATGGAGGAGCACACTGAAGCGCACGCTTACAAACCACTGGTAAGTGCTGACTACAAGTCATGACTTCAAATTGTTATATAGAATGATTACAAATTATTTGTTGTTTGTGCAGCTTAGTCAAGAGTCCCTAATTGATGAAGTCGACTCAGATTCTGACGATTTAACTGTCAAGAAGAAACCTGTAAAAAAGTATGGAAAAAGAAAAATCAAAAACACTTTTCTTCAAGACTCGGAAAGTGACGAACCAAAGGCAAATAAGATTGTTATCATGCAGCTGCAAAAGAAGAAAAATGGGGGGCGAGTATACAGCAAGAGACACTTCTGCCTCTACTGTTCAATGTCCTGCCACAAAATGTCCCGTCATTTGACTAGAAAACATGGAAATGAAAGTGACGTAGCCAGAGCATTGGCTCTACCTGTGAAATCTAAAGCACGTAAACTTCAGTTTGATTTGATCAGGAATAGTGGAAACCGTGAGCACAATTTTGAGGTTTTAAAGGCCGGCATTGGAACTTTAGTCCCAGCTAAACAGCCAAATTCCCCAGTTAAATCCAGTGAGTTTTTGCACTGTATAGACTGTGGGGCATTGCTTAAGCGAAAGTCGCTGTGGAGGCATGTGGCCAGGTGCCGGCTTTCACAGAAAGATGCCCAGGCTAATTTATTTATTTATTATTTATTTATTATTTGTTCACAAACATGAGTTGAATCCACATCTTTTACAATTAGACAATTAGGTTTGTGAAGGGACTCCCATGAAGCACAACTTGGCTTATATATAGGGGCCCCAATAACATTCACATGTCGAAAGAACAGGACAACAAAATAAAATAAACAGTCTCCCACAAACCACCCCCCCCACCCCCCCTCCCCAGTTCAATGCATTTTCAGACTGCCAGTAGCAGTCATGCCTTACCATGTCTATCAAACATATACAGTCCGCTTCAACACACTCACATCAGTTCTGCAATAACATACAAGAAATGAAATGAAAACCTTACGTACGCGTTAGTGCTCATTCACTCAGATCTAACCGGGACAAGACCAAATAAAATAGTAAATGGTTGTCTGCTATAGAGGGTTGCATTATGCATAATGCAGCAGTAGTTTACACTTTAGATTCTTTTTAAAAACATTCAGAGAAGATGATTCTTTTATGGAGTTGTCAAGCTCATTCCAGATCTCAGGGCCCTTGCATGCTACGCTAAAACTAGTGCACTTCAGCTTGCGCTTTTTCCCTCGCAGTAAGGGTTTCCCTCTAGTGTTGTGACAGTGAGGGGCAGAGGTCACTGGGATGAGACTGGAGAGCCTGGTATTTAGTTTGTATACTACATTATACATAATGCAAGCGTTATGAAAACTGTTGCACTCAGTGAGCTTCAGTAGCTTAAACCTGTAAAAGAGAGGATCAGAGGGAGCATCATATTTAGACCAAGCAATATTACGAATTAATTTCTTTTGTAGAATCTGTAGCTTTTCAAGGTGGCTTGGATACGTGTTACACCATATTACATTACAATAATTAAGGTGCGGTTCAAATAGAGACCGGTATAGAGCTAGGAGAGCTTCAAGGGGTAGATAATGTCTCAATTTGAGAAATAGACCAACATATTTAGATAGTTTATTCATTAGATAATCTATGTGTTTTTTAAAGTTCAAGAATTCATCCAAATATATTCCTAAAAATTTGATGTTCTCTACTCTCTCAAGAACTCTTCCATTAATTTGTATTTTAATACTTTCAATGTCTTTACAGCTTCTATTTGAACGGAATATTATATGGTTGGTTTTGTTTATGTTTAATGATAGTTTGTTGCATTTTAGCCAATTTTCTACATTGATGAGTTCTTCATTCACAACTTCTTCTAGACTGTCCAAATTTCTGTGTGACAGGAATAGGTTTGTGTCATCAGCAAATAACACCTTATGAAGAACAATAGACGAATTCATAAAATCATTTACATAAACAATGAAGAGAAGTGGCCCCAATATAGAGCCCTGGGGGACTCCATATTTAATAATTTTATGTTGGGATTTGCTGTTTTGTAATTGGACATAATGCTCCCTTTCAAATAAATAGCTTCCAAACCACCTGAGTGCAATTCCCCTGACCCCATAGTGTTCGAGTTTCCCAATAAGGATCTCAAAATCAATGGTGTCAAACGCTTTTGACACCATTGCTAAACCAGGTAGAAGTAGGGTCCAGTCCCTCTGCTCCCTAGCCCAGCCTGTACCGGAGGGCATCAGCAAAAAGCTGTGGTCTTTAATTTCGGCAATGCATCAGGATGAGGTCACGGGTGTTGTCAAAGCAGAAAAGGGGATTCTGAGACTCGGAGAGCACCTGTACTTAAAACACGGGCATGATAAGACAAAGCATGATTACATTAGGCAGAAAATGAGAGAAGTCGGTAGGTTAATTAACGAAGCAAAAACCGCAGGGAAACTGAAAACAATTAAGGATTTCTTTATTCCTTCCAACTTTAACCATGTGATTGATGCAGTCAGGTCTGTGGCTGGATATGATGAGGAAACAAATCAATACAAGACTCCATCCTTGGCCCTCAAACTCGGCCATAGCCTCAGAAAGCTAGCAGATATTCTTGAATGTGACTCAAAAATGGAGCATTGTGTTGATGAACTATTTATTAAAAACCTCCAACGAAGCCGGCTGCTTTTTGAGAAGAGGTGGGACGTCTGTGTTTCTTCTGCTGCCCTACAGACCCTCCGGCAAGCCAAGTGGAACACTCCGGACCTGCTCCCTCTGACTGAGGACGTTAGAGCCATGCATGCACATATTGAGGTATGTCGACCTGAATATGTGCAAACCCTAATAAGTGAGCCAACGTCTAAGCATTGGTCTAAACTGGCAGTTTTGACTCTTTGTGAGGTCATCATTTTCAATCGAAGAAGGGAAGGTGAGGTTTCAAAGATGCCACTGACAGCCTTTACCTTAAGAAGTAAGACTGGGATCCATTCTGACATTGCTCTGGGACTGTCCCAACTTGAGAAAAAGCTGTGTCAGCATTTTCAACGCATTGAAATTAAAGGGAAAAGAAGTCGGAAAGTGCCGGTTCTTTTGACTCCTGAAATGATTGCTTCGATGGAGGTGCTGGTGGAGAACAGAAGGGCCTGTTCCATCTCTGACCATAACCCATACTTCTTTTCCCGCCCGGGCGCAGACACCCACATCAGGGGATCAGACTCCCTACGCCAGGTAGCCAAAGAATGTGGTGCGGTGCATCCAGAGATGCTATCCTCAACCAAACTTAGAAAGCACATAGCTACTATGTCTACAGTTCTCAATATGAAAGAGAATGAGATGGACATACTTGCCAACTTCCTCGGCCATGACATTCGCATCCACAGGCAATATTACAGACTACCAGAGGGGACACTGGAGCTGGCCAAAATCAGCAAAGTGTTGATGGCCATGGAGCAGGGAAGAGTGACGGAATTCGAAGGAAAGAGCCTCGACCAGATACAAATTGAGCCTGAAGGTAATTCTTGATATTATTAAAATATGTATGATTTTTTTCCCCTAAAGGCCACTTGTATTTTTATTTTCTGTGCGACAGGGAGAGCAGTAGAGATCCTCTCACAAACGGACGGGCTAAAAGAAACTTCAAGCGGAGAACCTTCAACCATTCATCCAGATGCACCCCATGGTAGTGGCAGTGCCCCTTCTGGTAAGTGTACCAGGTGGGGGATTACAGCCAGGCTGCTTGGTCCTCACCCTGGGAGTGTATATTGCTAATATATTTTTATTTCTCTCCCTAGAACGTGTAAGAAAGCCATGGTCTGCATCTGAGGTGAAGGCTGTGGAGAAGACCATGACACCTTTCATACAGACTGGAAAGGTCCCTGGGAAGTCTCACTGCCTGGCCTGCATTAATGCCTCACCAGATGACCTTAGACATCGGACATGGAGTGGCATTAAATTCTATGTCAAAAATAGAATCACTGCAATTCGAAAACAAAATCTAAAATAAAATTCCTTTAAAATAGTTGTTTGGTTTCTATTGACTGTTTTGTATTACTTAAAGTCTTGGTAAAAAAAGATTATGTCTATGGGTCCCATTCTGAACGGCCCTGTCAAAGGGACCCACCAGGTAACAAAAACGTGTATGTGTGTGCCTGTGTGTGTGTGTGTGTCTATGGTGTGTGTGTCTGTGTGTGAGTGTGTCTGTGTGTGTGTCTATGGTGTGTGTGTCTGTGTGTGTGTGAGTGTCTATGGTGTGTGTGTGTGTATGTGTGTGTGTATTATTCCGCTGAATCCAGACGTGGTTTTGCTGTCGCTCATTTCCTCTCATTTAGTCTCATAAATGACCGTTCTCAGCTTCGTTCCCGGCTCTGGGACTAATAAAGCCTCATTCAGTGGATCGTTATGTGTTTGTTTTTGTCCATTTAAAACATGTATTAAAATTACAATAATTACAAAAATGTACACAAATGTGTTTTACAAATCAAATATTTACTTCAGTCGAAATTAATATGTAACGTATTTTTCCACAAATGTCATAGATACCGTACAATACAAAAGAATACAGTACTAACTAAAAGACCCCAGGAACAGTAGCGACCCCTTGTGGACGCTAATGGAGATACAAATAAATAAATAAATATATAGTTGTCTCTGTGTGTTTGTTTGTTTTTTATTTAGATCCCATTAGCTTTAGCTGCGGAAGCTATTCCCCCGAGGTCTGTGAACTCAACCATGTCACGTCAGACATGGAAATGGACAACAATGAATATTCAAACAAAAATAATGCCACGGACTCACAGTACACAGTAACCTTTACATAAACACACACATACATATAGCCTATACACACACACACACACACACACACACACACACACACACACACACACACGTATAGCATGGGTCTCCAACCTTTAGCTCGGGAGTTACCAGTAGCTCGCCACCTTCTTCAAAGTAAAGTAAATATAAAAATGATGTGGATGGATTTGTTTATGGATAAAACACCACACGACAAAAAAGTTATAATAAATTGCTTAGAGAACAAGTTGACGGTCTTCAAACAAGATTTACCAACAGAACAAGTGATACTTTTGCTCTATCTGTGCTGGACGTAAGACTAAAGCTGGTTGTTCCATTGTTTGAAGAATGTCAAAATGTTTTCAAATCAAGATAAAAACTACTTTATCCATTACTATCCATTACTTAAACTACTAAACCCTGAAAGAAGTAGCTCTCCAAGGATAAAGGTTGGAGACCCCTGCTGTATATGTATTGGCATTATTACTATACTATATATATCTCTGTAACTCAGCTGCCCATAAGAAAATGTCCTTTTGCATCTTGGTTTGAACGATACTAAGAGATGGTATAGATTCCACAGTTTTTGTCCAGGCTGATGCGATGTGTGTCATTGATTCTGTTCACAGACGAATAGCTGACCGTGTGGTACAGCGATCCTTTGGTGCCTCGCCTCACCCGCCTCCCAAAAACCTCCCCCACCCTTCGTCGAAAGTCTCTCCCAACTATCACCAAGAGCAGAGGGTTGATGGCACTGTTGCTGTACGCCAGATACGTCGACAACTCTATCCCTATGTCCAAAACGTGACCCCAGAGGCAACCGGGAGTCAAGTCAAAGTAGTCCAAGGTGTCCAGGAATCGCATGAGCTGGTAAGGACCCCAACACACCATGAACACCAGGAGCACAGCCAAAACCAGGTGGGTGGCCTTCTTCTCGGCTCGCAAACTGGGCAGACCTAGCATCCCTCCATCTTTGAGAGACGCGACGATGTGACGGGTGCAGTGCGTCATCAGCAAGACGGGGAGAACGAAGCACAAGACGTTTCGCGAAAGGTTTTGGTACACCGTCCATTCAGGGTGAGGGTAAGCCAAGATGCAGGCGTGAACTCCTGGATCTTTGACGTAGCTGACGGTGCGGTAGATCAGGATGGGGAGGCTGAAAAGGAAGCCGAGAAACCAGATGAGCAGGCAGAAACGTCTGGCCCAAGAGCGCCTTCGGAACGGGCTGGGGGTCATGGGTTTGACCAGGGCAAAGTACCGATCCACGCAGATGAGAGTGAGGAAGAAGATGCTGCAGATGTAGTTCATGGAGATGACGACGTTGACGAGTTTGCACAGAAGTTCTCCAAAGTCCCAGCGGTGTCCTTGGAAGATGGTGAGGGCCCAGAAGGGGAGGCAGGACATTAGCATGAGGTCTGCAGCGGCCAGGTTCCCCAGGTAGATGTCGGCGACGGTGCAAGGTTTGGTCTGGAGGCAGAAGACCACCAGCACCATGAGGTTCCCCGGCAGGCCGACAGCGGTTACCAGGGTCAGGAAGAACGGCTGGAGGTAGGAGAGCCACAACCAGGCCGTGGTGTAGGGATCGCATGGGTCAGTCTCCAGAGCGGGAGAGGACGTGTTCACAGACATCTGTCAGAACAAAACAAGACTTATTCACAACAGCATTTGTGGTCATGATTTTAGTTCAAGAGGGAGCAAAAAATACTGTATATGGAAAAGCATTAGCACAGTTCATACACAAGACAACAACAAATCAACAATAACACAAGCATAAACACCACAAATAATCACAGCGCATTAAGAAGAAGATACAGTTCTTTAGTTATGGAGCTTTCGCGAAAGTTCACTGTGGTAGACCCGGCCGCTGCTGCCAGATCTACAAGCCTGCTCATCCTCGACTCATCAATACCAGCAACGCCCACATCTAATCAACCAATAACCACCAGGACAGCAAGTTAAAAGCCGGAGACGCCCACTTCCTGGCCTTCTGAAGTTTGCAAAGCCTCCGCCGCCCCACCTCCTCCTTCTCTCATCGAAGCGTGCTTGCCTCTGCCTCTGCCGTCACCAGTGCCTAGGCCCCGGGGGGATTATGCGCACGAGCAAGCGCCGCGCTCAACAGCATCTCTCCCGGGCCTAGGGCGCCAAACATGCTTAATTCTAACTGCATTTTCCCTCGTGGGTCTCTCCAAGGTGAAGTAGCACAGTTAAACAGAACTGTTTTAACCTGGATTTGATTGATGTGGGATTCATTAAGACACAACTACATTCTTGTTATATCAGCCAGATTAGAGCAGTGTCTCCCAAAGTGGGGTCTGCGGCCACGGGTACTGCAGGGGGGCCGCGAGAAGTCATAAAAAAAAAAATTATTTGTAGTATTACAATATTTGTGTTCATTATTTGACTTGAATCATCAAATTGTAATCATTTGTGTGTTACAAAGTGGGGATGGTCATTTACATGTTTGTAGCAGAGGTTATTTCTCCCACATAAAATAACGAGAGGAGTCTATTTTTAACGTTGTCTTCTTGGTTATTATTTCGGGGGCCGCACAGACCCGTCAGATTTTTAAGGGGGCCCCGGTGTTACTGACTTTGGGAATGGCTGGATTAGAGAATCCAAAAATGAAATGAAATGTAACATATGAAAGTCATGGTTCAACTGTCTTTAGACTCAAAACTGCGATAAATCTGTGAGAAATTATTATTATTATTAAGAATTATTCAGATGCTCAAAGAGGTTTTCAGAATCAGGAACATTTTATTGCCATGTAAGTAACAGGAAGTCACAGACGAAATTGCTTTGGCTCTCGGTGCAAACACGTCAAAGGTAGAGAAGAAAAAGGCATAATTAGGCATAATTATGATTTATGATTGATCAATTTGGTGGCCGTCCAAGCAACGGCCTCTACACTCGTCCCAAAGATGAACTCACCAACATTTCAGCAACATTGAAGTTAAAAAACAAGCGATTAGAGGCTAATACTGTTACGAGCGACTATAGCACGTTTATAGTCCTCTGGGGAATTCAGAGCGCCCAGAGGAGACCTATGCAGACACAGGGAGAACATGCAAACTACACAGAAAGACTGTCTGGAGGTGGAATTGAACCCAAGCATACGAAAAGTCACTCAAGAAAGCACTGGAAATCCTTAAAATGGCATCACACAGATTAGACATAGACATTGTTCAAATCAACAAGAAGCCAGAAGAGCAACAAGGATTAAATCGACGGCCGCATTTGACCCACGGGCCATGGTTTGGACACCTCTGCACTAGCCACCAATGTCCCCATTTCATTTCAGATTATCTTCACTAACTTCATTCAAACTGGAGTTAAAACAGCTGCATAACAGAAAGACAAACCCTGCATGCCTTCCAACTTTTCAACCAACTTTTATATAACTTCCATAAACTCTATCTGACAGAAGAACCATTAATTATGAACCAAGGAAAACATTCTCTCACCATATGGTCGTCCATGTTGAGCTTGAGGATTCGTTGTGCTGCTGGTCTGGGTCCTCTCCTGGTCATATATACACCGAGGCAGTGACGTCACACCTTCCTCTCCCACCTCCAGGGCAGAGGAAGAGACCAGCACAACACTGACTCACCACTGACTGGACCTCGGAGCTGGATATCGACCCAATCTCAGCGGCTGTGTGTATAACAGGAAAATATGTCGGGGAAAAAGCAGAATTCATTCCAATCGAGTGACCGGTTTTGCTTGTCTTTGCCGATGCAGGAGAGATTCAAAATATTTATTAACATTTATGGACCAATGGCTCTGTGTGTTTTTTATCATTGCATTACTGATCTATGTTGGAGGAATGTACAGGTTTGTAAAGTCCTCAGAGATTACTACTGTTGTGATTTCAGTTTCAGTTTCAGTTTAGTTTATTTTGAAACATGTGTGCATACTTCCTACATAAGCCGTAAAACAAAACCAAAATTTCTAATCCATTCACATGTTCAAAAGGGAGTAGGAAGAAGCAAAAGCTTATATGGTCCTACCCCTCATTTACAAAATACGTTATTTATGTGGAAACAAGGGAAATGGTGCAAAATTTACAAGTGTACAAACAAACAATAACATATATTTCTCTGAAAAGGTAAATACAAGATTAAATGTGTGTGTGTATGTAGTTTAACGCATACACACACACATATCTATACACATATACATACATACTCATACGAACATATACACACCATTATACTCTTCATGTGTTTGGTCATTGTGTTTAAACTATAACACATTTAACTTATCAAACCTTGCAGTGTCGTGTGGTCTCAGTACTGAATGAGTGACGCCAGAGACAAATTCAATAATGTGCAGAGCGTGCAGCGAGTCCAGAGATATCACATTAGAAGAACATGGGCTCAGAGCTAGAACCACAGAGGAAATCATGCTAAAGATTCTCTGATCTGTTGTTGGCGAATCGACAACTTTGTTTAGTCCTCCGAGACGACTGCTGCACCACAAAACATTGAATTGAATGGAATTTTTTGTTAGTGTGAGTCCAGGCAAGTTTTTTTTTGTATCGGCCTTAATCACAGCAGTCGTCTCGGAGAACGTTACAAAGTTGTGGATTCGCCAACAACAGATCAGAAAATCAAACCGTTTGAACACAGGAAATGCAATCATTACAAACACAGAGAAACCAGAGGCTGTAGACCCAGGACTGAGGCTGTAGACCCAGGACTGAGGCTGTAGATTCAGGACTGAGGCTGTAGATCCAGGACTGAGGCTGTAGACCCAGGACTGAGGCTGTAGACCCAGGACTGAGGCTGTAGACCCAGGACTGAAGCTTTAGATCCAGGACTGAAGCTTTAGATCCAGAACTGAGGCTTTAGATCCAGGACTGAGGCTGTAGACCCAGGACTGAGGCTGTAGACCCAGGACTGAGGCTGTAGATCCAGGACTGAGGCTGTAGACCCAGGACTGAGGCTGTAGATCCAGGACTGAAGCTTTAGATCCAGGACTGAGGCTGTAGATCCAGGACTGAGGCTATAGACCCAGGACTGAGGCTGTAGACCCAGGACTGAGGCTGTAGATCCAGAACTGAGGCTGTAGACCCAGGACTGAGGCTGTAGACCCAGGACTGAGGCTGTAGATCCAGAACTGAGGCTGTAGACCCAGGACTGAGGCTGTAGACCCAGGACTGAGGCTGTAGATCCAGAACTGAGGCTGTAGACCCAGGACTGAGGCTGTAGACCCAGGACTATACCATACCAGTCCTGACCCACATGGTAATACTAGATTCATACAAAGGAATGTGGCTGGTATCTGCAGAAACATGATGCAAAACAGAATTTTCTCCAAAGTGTTTCTCTCCTTCTGTCCTCGGCTCCCACATGAGGAGGCCACACACCAGACACTATCCTTGGATCATACATCATCTGATAAACGTAGAGTCTGCAGAGTCCAGTCAGATTTGGGGAAACTACTTTGACATTTGGCATTCATCACAAAGAGAGAAAACACACATTCTTTTATTATAAACACGTTTTAAGTGAAAATGTCGAACGCAGACCAGCAGTCTCTGGGAAATGAATCAGAGTCAGTGAAATATTTCCAAAAAGTGTGTGTGTGTGTGTGTGTGATTCATAAAGATAAGAGAACCTCCTTTAATCGTCCCACAGTGAGGCAATTTCGATTGTTGCAGCGCACGTACACGTTGGCCATAGACTGTAGGTTGTAGTGCACAGAACATAGACAGAGAGACTACAGCTAAAACATAAACATTAGACACTTGTTAAAACAAAACCACACATTTACAGAATTATCTTGGGGCGAAGCCAATATTTGCAACTGATGATCCTGTCAATTAAATTCCTGTCATGAAAAGAGTTTCTTACTAACACAAATGCACTTTTTAGCCTCCAGAAGAACACAGGACCTTCTTGCTGAGAAGCGAGAGTGCTAACCACTCAGGCACTGTACCGCTGAGTGGTAACTGAGTAAATTCCTCTAGCTCAGTAACTGTTTGTGTTAAGTTTCAAAACGCGTGTTGTTTGACACGCCTGACGCCCGGTGGGAGGAGCTTCTCTGTTGCCGGTGTAGTCCAGAGACAACGGTGGATTTCCAGAGAACAGCCTTAAGTTGTTATATAAAGCCAAACAGCGTTGTCGTAGCTTCTACACCTGTGTTCTGGGTTCACAGACTCGAGGCTGAGTTTACTCCAGTGAGGGCGGGTCCCAGCTCAAAAGTGGCCAAAATGACGTGCGCTGACATGCTGCAATACCACCCCGGGCCTGTGGGGGTGGACCCAGAAGAAGAATTAGCCAATGCTAACATATAGCGTTGGCAGACTTCTCAAAAACGTCTTTACAGGATGGACTAAAAGTTGTCTCTTGGCCCAAAGCTCCGTTCCACATGTGTGTCAATGCTGAGGGGAGTGTTCTGGTCCACTCTAGTTTACTTGCTGTGAATTTTTGAAGTCTCTCGTTCAAATGAATGGAGCTCTCTCCGGCTGACGCATGCACAGATGCATTTTTCCACAATTTTCTTGTGGGCGGGATCACTCGCGGCCATTTTGGATAGTTCCATGAAAGCACTTTTCATGGCCAACTCCTATGAACGGCGGAGATAGACGTGACTCTGTCCGTTAATATATACAGTCTATGGTTTACTCCAGAAGCTGCGTACGGATGAGTTTCGCTCTCAGCGGTACTTCCCCATGTCAGTCATTTTCAACGCAAACCTGACGCTTTTGAAGTCGAAATTGAGTCTGATGTGAACACAGCTTTACACTCACTATTTTATTTGTTCACGTATTTATTTATTTGACAAGGACAACGTAGTCATACACAGTTACAGCAAGAAAAATGCAACTGATGCGACACGATGGTTTAGCGTTCTCTGCGATCTTGGTGTTTTTTTGTCTTTGCAAATCCAGATGTAGGGATGGATCAGATTCCTTCATCAGTGGGGCTTGCCTTAGTGACCAACATAGCAACACGTCTGCCGCTGTTACGACCAGAGGGGGCGTATCCTGGCCCAAAAACGTGCATGATGTACCTGGAAAGAGAATGATCCAAAGCTTTAGTCTGGCGTTCCAGATGCTTCGATGCTGAGGGGAATATATATTTTTGGACCAGTCTAGTTTAACCGCTGTGGACTTCAGAATGCACTTGTTAAATGAATGGGGCTGGTGCAGCTAACAAATGCCCAAATGCATTTTTTTCACATTTTCCCGCGGGAGGGGGTGCCCGCGGCCATTTTGAAAAATCCCCATAGAAGCCAAAAATTATGTCACATTGGCTTCCACAGCAGAGATAGGTGTGACTACGTCTGTTAATATTGACAGTCTATGGTTACGACACTAAGCTAACCCCGTCGGGACAAATGCCCATATAAGGAAATTGGCTCCAGCTAGCTTATGTTCAAATGGCTTCTTCTGCATTAACCAAAGATACAATAATTCATATATCGGTTCTTTACATTGATCCCTGTGTTGTTGCTGATTGTGTTGTCTCTGTCCCGTCTCCGTGGCCTGCGTCAGCTCTCGATGGTCTGCTTTTGGAGACTTCCGAGTCCAAATCCAGCGCCTCCTGAATCCGGACCGGAGCCAGTTCTTCTGCTCTTTCTCTGTCATCACCAGAAACTGCTCTATTTGTGGAACGGTGTAAAGTGTGGATGTCATAACAACGAGTGCAAGTGATTTTCAGAATGTGCAGAGACAAAGCAGAACTCTTCCATGTTTAGTCCTTTTATTTGTCCCGGGGGAAATTCCAGTCTTGACATGAACAGGAGGATGGGAAGCAAGATTTACAGATGTGTAACTATGTAGATCTGTCGCTATGTTTGGCCAAAACATCAAAACAAACAATAAAAGGGTAATGTGGACAGGTCTACTGCACTTTCTGGACTATAAGCCGCACCTGTATATAAGCCGCACCACCTACATTGAAAAAGAAAATCAATGTTGTCCATATATATGCAACACCCGTATATAAGCCGCACCTGTAAATAGGCTGCACCCGTATATAAGCCGTACCTGTATATATGCCGCACTTGTATATAAGCTGCACCTGTATATACGCCGTACCTGTATACAGGCTGCACCTGTATATAGGCTGCAGCTGTATATAGACCGCACCTGTATATAAGCCACACATGTATATAAACCGTGTGTGGACTGGGTCGTCGAGGTGTCCGCCTTCGCCTGCTGCTCAGTCCTCTCTGCACCGAACCACCACGGATCTCTCTGTGGGTGATGGGTCCACAGGAGGCCCTGGGAAGACCCAGGACACGCTGGAGGGACTATGTCTCTCAGCTGGCCTGGGAACGCCTTGGGGTCTCCCCAGAGGAGCTGGAGGAAGTGTGTGTGGATAGGGAAGTCTGGGCGTCTCTGCTTAGACTGCTGCCCCCACGACCCAGCACGACCCAGCAACGGATGAAGCGGAAGAAAATAGATTGATGCATGGATGTATATAAGCCGCACCTGTATATAGGCCGCACCTGTACATAGGCCGCACCTGTACAGAAGCCGCACCAGTATATAGGTTGCAGGTTTTCATGTTTTAATGTTTTAATTGGACACAACTCGATTTAAAAACTCATTCATCGTCATCATCTGTTTTGACGATAACCCAGTGTCCTGCAGCTGCTAAAACATGATGGAGTCAAAATGTTAAGTCCATAAACTCTGACAGCTCTACCACAATAAAAAACACACATATTAGCTGCAAGATTTGAAAAACTAGGAAATAGTCGCGGCTTATAGTCCGGAAAATACGGTAAACTTCTGAAAACACAGAAAAATCATTATTCTTCCCATTAATGACCTGGACCTGCACAGAACTGGGTTTAACTATATAAACAGTCATCACCTAATTATTTTTATAAATTTATGTATTCAATGTCATTTGTTTTTTTATATTTCATGGTTTTGTTTTTATTGCTTTGCCGTAATTATTTTTGTATATTTTATATCTATTATTTATTTTTCATTTTTTTGTGGAGGATAGTGAAGTAAATAGTGTCTTGCGATGCTGTAGTAACATGGAAACAGTTTGAACCAATGAAAACAACACAAAGTAATAACAAAAAAAATACTAAAAAGAAAAGGTTAATTTAAATATGAATGGATCAGAAGTTAGGTACCCGAGCTTTAATCATCCGACCGTGGTCAGACGATAAACGCAGACATTTGAGGAGACAATAATCAAGGTTATGGTTCAGTACTGGGTGGATCAAAAGTTCAGACATTTCTTTCCAAAACGGTAAATCTTCCCGTGAGTTTTTCCCGCCATAGAACGTGTGCGATCAGCAGGTGAAGGCGTAGACCACTCCCACCACCACGATGTTGCCGATGGTGGCGGTGATGGCGATCCAGAGCCACAGGGCGTCCTTGAACCGGGACCGGGGCTCCTCGGCCTGGCTCCCCACCGACAGGGAGGCCGTGGTGTGGACGCTGTACGAGGAGTCGAACATGGACTGGTCTGTGCTGTAGTCCTCGGTGGGAGACTGGTCCATGAAGGCCCCCGTCATCACCGGGATCTACGGCAAGCACAGAGGGACATATTTAATTCAGTAAAATCTACATTGGAATACATGTGCGAAAAATACACTAGTGCATCGGACAAATACAAGGACTGAGGCTGAAGATCCAGGACTGAGGCTGTAGACCCAGGACTGAGGCTGTAGATCCAGGACTGAGGCTGAAGACCCAGGACTGACGCTGTGGACCCAGGACTGAGGCTGTAGACCCAGGACTGAGGCTGTAGATCCAGGACTGAGGCTGAAGACCCAGGACTGACGCTGTGGACCCAGGACTGAGGCTGTAGATCCAGGACTGAGGCTGAAGATCCAGGACTGAGGCTGTAGATCCAGGAATGAGGCTGTAGACCCAGGACTGAGGCTGTAGACCCAGGACTGAGGCTGTAGATCCAGGACTGAGGCTGTAGATCCAGGACTGAGGCTGTAGATCCAGGACTGAGGCTGTAGATCCAGGACTGAGGCTGAAGACCCAGGACTGAGGCTGAAGACCCAGGACTGAGGCTGAAGACCCAGGACTGAGGCTGAAGACCCAGGACTGAGGCTGTAGACCCAGGACTGAGGCTGTGGACCCAGGACTGAGGCTGTAGATCCAGGACTGAGGCTGTAGATCCAGGACTGGGGATGTAGATCCAGGACTGAGGCTGAAGATCCAGGACTGAGGCTGAAGATCCAGGACTGAGGCTGAAGACCAAGGACTGAGGCTGTAGACCCAGGACTGAGGCTATGGACCCAGGACTGAGGCTGTAGACCCAGGACTGAGGCTGAAGATCCAGGACTGAGGCTGTAGACCCAGGACTGAGGCTGTAGACCCAGGACTGAGGCTGTAGACCCAGGACTGAGGCTGTAGACCAAGGACTGAAGCCTTGAAAACATTTATTATCGCTTTTCCACATTGTGTCTTGTTGCGACACCAAACATGAATATTTTGTATTGGACTATTTTGTGTGTGCGGAGAGGGCCAGATCCTGTCAGACCTCTGAAGCTAAGCAGGGCAGGGCCTGGTTAGTGCTGTGATGGGAGACCTCTGGGAACACCAGGTGCTACAGTGAGGCGGCTGTGGTTGTGTCCTTAGGCAAGACACTTCCCCCACATTAGAATGAGTCTGGTGTGTGTGTGAATGGTTGGTGGTGGTGGGAGGGGCTGATGGCACAGACTGGTTGCCTCGCTTCTGTCAGTGTGCCCCAGGGCAGCTGTGGCTACAGTAGTTTATCACCTCTGTGTTTGAAGAGAAAGAAAAATGACATCTTTGAGTGAATCATTACCGTTATAATCGTTGCTACGGCTGCCACCATGACTTGGCAATGGATTCAAAATGATTTCTTTGTATGGTCCTAAATCACAACAATAGTTATCTCACAGACTGTTCAAAGTTGTTGATTCGCCAACACAGATCAGAGAATCAAACACACAGAGCCATTGGTCCATAAATGTTGATTAAATCCATGAATGTTGTTGAATAAACAAAATAATAATAATAATAATAATAATAATCATGGTTAGGATGGAACTATTCTTCATCCCATTATTATTCTATCCTTTATACTGTGCACTAGACCTAAAGGAGAAGACCAAAGACTGCAAAAACGTCTCCAGACCTTAATGACCTGCTCTAAGATTAATAAGCATCAGTCACACCGTTTGTCAAGTGCAAAGTCGAGATTAATAACTTATTAATACGGTCGTTTGTCATTTTGGATGGATTAAATAACGGTAGTTGTACCGTACGACCTCAGCGGAAATCACAAAGCGTTCAAACAGGTTCAAATCTATTGTAGAGACTGAGGCGTAGAGACCAGAGACCGAGTGTAAATATTTGTGGTAATTTCATCTCAACGGTAAAAGCACTGACTGCTCTTTGTACAGACCCCAGGGCACCAGTGCACTCAGCAGGACACTAGTGCACTCAGCAGGACACTAGTGCACTCAGCAGGACACTAGTGCACTCAGCAGGACACTTATGTCTCCTTTTGTGTTCTGTTCGCTGGACACTTATCGCTCCGAGAAATGTTCCTGTGAAAATAAAAGAACCGGATGCTTTCAAATAAACTGAGTAAGTATGTCATCTGTGTTTTATCTGCAGCCTCAGTCCTGGGTCTACAGCCTCAGTCCTGGATCTACAGCCTCAGTCCTTGATCTACAGCCTCAGTCTTGGATCTACAGCCTCAGTCCTTGATCTACAGCCTTAGTCCTGGATCTACAGCCTCAGTCCTGGGTCTACAGCCTCAGTCCTGGATCTACAGCCTCAGTCCTGGGTCTACAGCCTCAGTCCTGGATCTACAGCCTCAGTCCTGGGTCTACAGCCTCAGTCCTGGATCTACAGCCTCAGTCCTGGATCTACAGCCTCAGTCCTGGATCTACAGCCTCAGTCCTGGGTCTACAGCCTCAGTCCTGGATCTACAGCCTCAGTCCTGGATCTACAGCCTCAGTCCTGGGTCTACACACTCAGTCCTGGATCTACAGCCTCAGTCCTGGGTCTACACACTCAGTCCTGGATCTACAGCCTCAGTCCTGGGTCTACAGCCTCAGTCCTGGGTCTACAGCCTCAGTCTTGGATCTACAGCCTCAGTCTTGGATCTACAGCCTCAGTTATGAATGTGTGCGTCGGTGTGTGTAGGTGTGTGCTGTTTACCTGCGCTGCCATAAAGGACAGGTCCATGATGCAAAGCTGCTCTTCAGGTCTGGTTCAGAACCCGGACCGAGACCGAGACCAAGACTAGAGCTGGACTGGACCCTGCTACATACTCCTCAGCAAGAGACCACTCTGAGGCTGGACTCAGACCACTCAGACAGGAGGCTGCAGGGAGAGAGAGAGTGGAGAGAGAGAGAGGGGAGAGAGAGAGAGGGGAGAGAGAGAGAGAGAGAGAGAGAGAGAGAGAGAGAGGAGAGAGAGAGAGAGAGAGGGGAGAGAGAGAGAGAGAGGGGGGAGAGAGAGAGAGAGAGAGAGGGGGGAGAGGAGAGAGAGAGAGAGAGAGGAGAGAGAGAGGAGAGAGAGAGAGGGGAGAGAGAGAGAGAGAGAGAGAGAGAGGGGAGAGCAGAGAGTGGAGAGAGAGAGAGGGCGAGAGAGAGGGAGAGAGAGAGGGCGAGAGAGAGGAGAGAGAGAGGGAGAGAGAGAGAGAGGAGAGAGAGAGTGGAGAGAGAGAGAGGGGAGAGAGAGAGAGAGAGGGGAGAGAGAGAGAGAGAGAGAGAGAGAGGGGAGAGAGAGAGTGGAGAGAAAGAGAGGGGAGAGAGAGAGAGAGAGGGGAGAGAGAGAGAGAGAGAGAGAGGAGAGAGAGAGGGAGAGAGAGAGAGAGAGAGAGAGAGGGGAGAGAGAGAGAGAGAGAGAAAGATAAAGAGAGGGAGAGGGGAGAGAGAGAGAGAGAGAGAGAGGGGAGGGTGCCACAGTGCAGAGAAAAGAACAGTAGAAGGATTCATGGGAAAAATGTGGCGTGAGGAAGTTTTCAACAATTCTCTGCTGAAGAAGAGATGACGAGGAGGAGGGTTGCTGCACGAACAGTAGCTCGATGCATGGACTAAGAGGCTCTGTTAAAACGCAGCAGTGAAGTGAAGCTGATGAGCACAGGGACAGGTCTGCGGCAGAGCGAGGACACAGTTTGGCAAAGATCCGTGTCTCTCAATCGTCCTCTGCTTTGACATGTATCATACTCACATGAACCTGCATTCTCTGCTTCTCCTTCTGTCTGTCTGCTGTTCACATAAACACACTAACAAAGACAATATATTGAGGTCGGATTTGTTCAAAATGTTACTTAAACGAGACTCGGTTTGGGCCAATGTATTAGTGAAAACAAAAAAGCTAAGATATTCCAGCTTTAACTCAGTATTATTACAGTTATATTAATACATCTTAAACAAAGGGAAGTTACCGATAAAAGACACATAAGGATGAACTTATCCTCGTACTACAGTCTGAGTCCTGGATCTACGTCTGTCCGTGGGAGCAGATTTCTCTCTCCATGTGGTCCTTCTCACTGTTGTTTTGAGTGGTTCATTGTTGATGCAGGAGGGTATAAGGACAGAGATGAACCAATGGCTCTATGTGTTTGTTATTATTATGTTTGATTCTCTGATCTGCTTGGTGGGTATCAGCATGAATTGAATAATGTTGAACCAAGAACACGTGCAGGTGTTATTCCTAATGCAGCCACAAGATGTCACTCGTGTGTCAGCAGTGTATCCTCAAAGTGTTATACATTTTTGTACTGTCTTGATCTAAACGTCACTGATTACAACTGCTCTGACCCACGTATGTCTTGACACTCGCGTGTGTCAAAGCTATTCTCTATTTGACTGAAAGTGCTATTTTACAACACAGCAAAAGGTTAGTTGAAAGGTTGACAAATGCTGACAAAGTGTTTATGTATTGTACGCGTTTCTTTGTGTGGACAAAAAAGGTCCATCTATATCTATCTACACAGACCTACAACCAGAGCCATATCCAGGTAGTTTCAAAGATATAGAGACAGAAAGTCAAAAAGTTCGGAAAGACCAAAAATCTACGTGTGTGTGTGCGTGAGCGTGTGTGTGTGTGTGTGTGGAGCAGAGAGAGACAGAGACTTAAGACAAGGATCCTTTAATGACAATATGGACACAGCGCCTCACGGAGGACTGGAGGAAACAAATTCCCACAGGAGAAAATCTGAGTCTATTCTTCGGTCTGTGAGTCTGGACTGGACTATTCTCTGGGTCTGTGAGTCTGGACTGGACTATTCTCTGGGTCTGTGAGTCTGGACTGGACTATTCTCTGGGTCTGTGAGTCTGGACTGGACTATTCTCTGGGTCTGTGAGTCTGGACTGGACTATTCCTGGGTCTGTGAGTCTGGACGTGACTATTCCTGGGTCTGTGAGTCTGGACTGGACTATTCTTCAGTCTGTGAGTCTGGACTGGACTATTCCTGGGTCTGTGAGTCTGGACTGGACAATTCTCTGGGTCTGTGAGTCTGGACTGGACTATTCCTGGGTCTGTGAGTCTGGACTGGACTATTCTCTGGGTCTGTGAGTCTGGACTGGACTATTCTCTGGGTTTGTGAGTCTGGACTGGACTATTCTCTGGGTCTGTGAGTCTGGCCTGGACTATTCTCTGGGTTTGTGAGTCTGGACTGGACTATTCTCTGGGTCTGTGAGTCTGGACTGGATTATTCTGGACACAGATTCTGGACACAGATTCTTCAGTCTGTGAGTCTGGACTGGATTGTTCTCTGGGTCTGTGAGTCTGGACTGGACTACTCCTCGGTCTTCTTGGGGGCCGTCACCAGCTCTTTGACCAGTGGAGTCAGAGCCAGGGTCTGAGCGCGGACCTCCTTCTCCTCCTCCTCCTCGTTCGCCTCCTCGGCCTCCTCCTGTTTGCGGCTCAGCAGCTGCTTCACCACCAGACTCTGGTACAAGGTCAGGAGCTGCTGCTGCTCCTGCGACACACGGAACAGTGACGTCAGCGCCAATTTATTTATGTATAACCCTGAAGATCCAGGACTGAGGCTGTAGACCCAGGACTGAGGCTGTAGATCCAGGCCAGGACTGAGGCTGTAGACCCAGGACTGAGGCTGTAGATCCAGGACTGAGGCTGTAGATCCAGGACTGAGGCTGTAGACCCAGGACTGAGGCTGTAGACCCAGGACTGAGGCTGTAGATCCAGGACTGAGGCTGTAGATCCAGGACTGAGGCTGTAGACCCAGGACTGAGGCTGTAGACCCAGGACTGAGGCTGTAGATCCAGGACTGAAGCTGTAGATCCAGGACTGAGGCTGTAGATGTGTGTGTGTACCTGTGGGATGCGACTGGTGAGCGTGCCGATGACCTGCGGTACACAGCGTCCCGGTGCGTGCAGCAGGTTCTGGGTGCACGACTGGAACAGCAGAACACTGACCAGATGCAGAACCAGCGCCGGGTCCTCTGTGTCCTTCAGCTGCTGCAGGAGAGACTGTCTGTGCACGAACATGCTCTGTCTACAAACACACACACACACACACGTTAGCATGATGCTATCTGGTAGAATACTTAGCATAACCTGCGGTGGAACCCTCACCTCTCTTTCTTCTTATCCGCTTTCTTCAACATGAACCCACAAACTTCTGCTGAGCTCTCGATGTTTGTCAAAAAATCTTCTATTGACTAAAATAAAACACACACACATTTATTAAAGTAGTATCCACACCTGTATATAAGCCACAACTGTATATAAGCCACACCTGCATATAAGCCACACCTGTATATAAGACACACCTGTATATAAGACACACCTGTATATAAGCCACACCTGCATATAAGCCACACCTGCATATAAGCCACAACTGTATATAAGCCACACCTGCATATAAGCCACACCTGCATATAAGCCACAACTGTATATAAGCCACACCTGCATATAAGCCACACCTGCATATAAGCCACACCTGTACTTAAGACACGCCTGTTCATAAACCCCATCTGTATATAAGCCACACCTGTATATAAACCACACCTGTATATAAGCCACACCTGTATATGAGCCACACCTGTATATAAGCCACACCTGTACATAAGACACACCTGTACATAAGACACACCTGTACATAAGCCACACCTGTACATAAGCCACACCTGTACATAAGCCACACCTGTACATAAGCCACACCTGCATATAAGCCACACCTGCATATGAGCCACACCTGTATATGAGCCACACCTGCATATAAGCCACACCTGCATATAAGCCACACCTGCATATAAGCCACACCTGCATATAAGCCACACCTGCATATGAGCCACACCTGCATATAAGCCACACCTGCATATAAGCCACACCTGCATATAAGCCACAACTGTATATAAGCCACACCTGCATATAAGCCACACCTGCATATAAGCCACAACTGTATATAAGCCACACCTGCATATAAGCCACACCTGCATATAAGCCACACCTGTACTTAAGACACGCCTGTTCATAAACCCCATCTGTATATAAGCCACACCTGTATATAAACCACACCTGTATATAAGCCACACCTGTATATAAGCCACACCTGTACATAAGACACACCTGTACATAAGACACACCTGTACATAAGCCACACCTGTACATAAGCCACACCTGCACATGAGCCACACCTGCACATGAGCCACACCTGCATATGAGCCACACCTGCATATAAGCCACACCTGCATATAAGCCACACCTGCATATAAGCCACACCTGCATATGAGCCACACCTGCATATGAGCCACACCTGCATATAAGCCACACCTGCATATAAGCCACAACTGCATATAAGCCACACCTGCATATGAGCCACATCTGTACATAAGCCACACCTGTATATAAGCCACACCTGCATATAAGCCACACCATCATTTACGACATTTGTGAAACTAACTTTTCCATTCAGAGTGTTGTGCAGTTTCATCAGGGGCCCCTTGGTCTCGTCTGGGAGTTTCCCGATGATTTTCAGTCTCACCTGACGGAAACACAAACACCTGGATTATACTTCTCCAGTGCTTTTTTAACTTTTTAACTTAACTAACTTTTAACTTAATCTTTAGATTTCCATTCTTCTTCAGATTGAACCAAAGCTGAACTAAAGCTAAAGAATTCTTAGTATTGTGGACAGATGTTTGTGATGCTTTATAATGAGGTAGAACATGCCATGGAAGCATTGGTCATTTACACAGGAGGAGACTGTGTTTGAGGAAAAGGTCTGAGCGGAGGCAGATGATTTTACTAAATATAATCTAAAATACAGAGTTGTGTTGTGCTCAATATTCACTGATTATGTACCTATATCCAGATTATTCTATTCTCACAATACCATCTTATTATTATTATTATTATTAGTTTCAGATTATTCCTTTAATGTTATTATTATTGTGGAATACTATGCGAGCTACTGTGACAATGCAACCTCCCTGTGGATCAAAAAAGTCCGAGTCCGAGTCTGAATCTGAGCCTTATCCCGTGTTGTGTGCTCCTCCTGCTCCTATTGTTGTGTAACTTGCGATACAACACTGGCATTTCCTCTGTGTCTGACCTCTGCACTGATGGAGCAGGGGTTCTCCGTGGACATCATGAGGTCAGCAGCCAGAGAGTTGAGCAGGATGTTGGTCACGTCTGTGCACACGGTCTTCAGGACGTGTTTGGAGATGTGCACCTGGGTCTCGTCTGCAACACAAACATTTATTTATTTATTTATTAACAATAACGGACAGAGGTTGTCCCGCTCCCTACGGCCCACGGCTCCTGTGTGTTTGGAGCATGGATCTATTATAATAACTGGATAGGGTATTACTAGCTTGTAGCTGAAGAACTCATGTGCTCGGGGGATTCTCGCGGTACTGCATATTAAAACAGCTCAACCTGAGCTGACAGAGAACCTGACAGAGAACCTGAGAGAGAACCTGACAGAGAACCTGACAGAGAACCTACAGCTTTCATAAAGGTCAGATTTTGTGGGGATTTTAGTGTCCCTTGTCATCCTGAACTTTTTTTCTTCTAAAATCCTTCGGTTTTGTTCGGTGCCACAAACTCTGCTCCTCTGGCTCTCGCTCTAACTCCCGCTCTGATGAACTGCTCTGATTGGTCAGAGCGCGGCCGAGCCCCTCTGTGCACGTGCGTGAGACCCATGTGAGACCCACACACGCGTGTTTGGGGCAAAGCATCATGGGAGATCATCCGCTGCGCAGAACCGGGAGGACCAGACGATGCCCAAATACAGGCCAGTTTCCCATTGATCTTTGAGAGTTTCCCATAGATCTTTGAGAGTTTCCCATTGATCTTTGAGAGTTTCCCAGAGATCTTTGAGAGTTTCCCAGAGATCTTTGAGAGTTTCCCATAGATCTTTGAGAGTTTCCCAGAGATCTTTGAGAGTTTCCCATAGATCTTTGAGAGTTTCCCAGAGATCTTTGAGAGTTTCCCATTGATCTTTGAGAGTTTCCCATAGATCTTTGAGAGTTTCTCATAGATCTTTGAGAGTTTCCCAGAGATCTTTGAGAGTTTCCCATTGATCTTTGGGAGTTCCAGGCGACTTCCGCTAATCTTTCAGCCCCCATGCCGTCACAAAGCACCACTGAGCACAACCATTCATTTGAATAGGACGCTATCTTGGATCGCCGGGGCTTGGTTTGGAGCAGTTGGGATTTAGGGCGATACACGAAGAACTTGAATAATCAAAGAGGATATTTTGGCACAGAATAATAATATGGCAGATTCTTGTGTTGGAAATTATGCAGACGAGTAGATTTTCCTGATTTTGTGTGTGTCTTGTGTTTGTGTCCAACAGAAGACTAATTTCTCTTTGAGGGCAATATAATGTATCTTAATCTGACACATTGTGACCGTGTTCAAACTAGATTCTCCATTGGGACAAAGATATTTAGTCTGCTTAAGTTTCTCATTCAAAGAGAGACATTTCTGTATCTTTTCAAAACAAGATCATTTTGCTTCATCCCATTGGTGAATCTTGTTTTAAGGCTTAGTCAGAATGTGCTCAAAATAAGATACATCACTTTTTGCATTGTATGGACTCAAGATAAGACAAACTTTAATGATCACACACTGGAGAAATGTGCATGTTAATCAATACCAAAAGCAAAAAATCAAAAAAATAAATTTAAAAAATACTTAACATAAACAAGTTAACTCCAAACAACAAACAAAATTTTAACATATCAACACCGACCAAAATAAACATAAATTAATAGTTAAACAAAAAAAAAAAACAAATCTCAGATATGTTAATAATTTGTGTGGATGGATAAAAGAAACAATCTATTTACTGTTAAATCAACAAAAAAAGTTAAACATAAAAAGTTAAAGAAAAAAAGATAAAAAAAGAAGAAATTTAAGAAAAAAAGCAATAAAAGACCAACAAAAACCAACAACACAATGCAAGAAAAAATAATGCCAAAAAAATAACAACCTAAAATATGAAAAGGCCAATACAATCGAAGAAACAAACAAATACATATAATAATAGCCAGACTGAAAAAAAGACACATCTATAATCATAATTAAACTTAAATTAAAAGCAAAAAACCATCGGAAATACAAAACAACAAAAAAACAAACAAAAAACCGAGAACAAAATTAAAAGCAAAAAACAAAAAAAAACTAAAAGAAATCTCAAGTTAAATCCTTAAAAATAAAAAAACTACAACAAAACAAAGTGATTAAAAATAAAACTATAAAAAAGCAAACCCAATAGCTAAAAAAAAATAAAAAGAGAGAAAGAATAAACACAACATCACTAGAAAACCAAAACAAACACAAGTCTGCAAGATCGAGAAATTAAATAGATACCAAACCCCAAACTATAAAATGAAAATAACGAAAACAAAGAAATACATAATCAAACAAACATACAATATAATAGATTTGGCACAATAAATCACTCGAGGTGTGCAAAAGACAGAAGTGTGCAACATGTTAAAGGTTTAAATATAGTCTGTGCAGGATAAATGACGTAGAACAGAATAAACTTGGTGCTGAGGTCACCAGAGAAAGCCTTGGTTCCTTTCTCGAACAGCCGGATGTTGTTGTAGAGGTTGCAGATCTCGTCCTGCAGGTCCTTCATGCTCTGCTTCTTGTTGGCGCCGGACGTGGAGCTGCTGGAGGTCATGAAGACGCTGCGCAGAACCTCCTGGTAGTTCTTGGTCAGAGGCCTGTGGTGGAGAGAGGGGTCAAGGGGAGGCCCAAGGGGAGGCCCACGCAGAGACCGTAGGAGCTGGAGTTACCGCAGCAGGTTCTGGGCGAGCTCCGAGAGGATGTCGTCCGGACGGTCCGAGAGGCGCTGCTCCAACACCTTCACGATCTCGTCTTCGGCCATGAACACGACCTCCGGCGGTTTGTTGCGACCTGGACCAAGACCCAAATTATTAAAACTATTAGAATCAGAATCATCAGAATCATTTTTATTGCCACGTAAGTAACAGGAGGTCACAGACTTGGAAATTGCTTTGGCTCAGTGCAACAGTCAGAAAGAGATAATAAAAATAAGAATAAAAAACACTTCTAAAGAATAAATTTAAATTTAAAATAGAGTTACAGTTACTATTTACAATATACAAGTGCACATGAGAACTCCTAGTGCAGTCTTTTTTATAATAATAATAAAGTCTACTATATGCCAACTTCTGCAAGTAAACAGATGGTTGCTATGGTAACCAGCACTTCCTCTTTTCTGGTGGTAAAACAGACTGACTCGCCTTCAGAAATAAACTGAATTTACATACAGAAAACGTTACACAGATTGGGAGAGTAAATAAATACATCCTAAAACAGATGTGTAATAATTGAAAACGCTCTGGTTGTCATGGTGACCCCTGGAAAACAACGATAGAGAAACAACAGAAAGAGCAGAAAGTGACCGAACTCACCAAATTCTACATTAAAATAAAGACTGAAGACTCTTTCCCCACATTAAAGAATCAGATCCAAAACACACCCTGTTGAGTGGATCCAGTTTCCTCATCGCTGTCGTCGTCTCTTCTTCCTTTCTTTTTGGTTTTACGGATTCGGATCTCTCTGGCATTTCCTCCACCGCCAGATTTCACGCTGCCACTGCCCTCTGCAAGAAGAAGAAGCTTGATCTCCGACACTGGACGGAAACACAGCCGCGGTGCAATACTTTTATGGTTCAAAATAAAGTATTCCAACTTAAAAAATTAATTCGAACCCGTGGTCTTCTTCTTGCGTTCTGCTTCTCTCTTCTCCTTCTTGGACATGGCTGAAGTCTCCGAGAGCAGAGACGCCTGCTTCACGTCGTCCTCCGTGATCAGGAACACTGGATTATTCTTCACTTCCTGTTCGGATCCAAAAGAGAAAACGGTTTAAGACAGAAAGCCATCGCAGGGGTCTCAAGCTCAATGCATCTGGGGCTGCATGAGGTCGAGTCTGGGCCGCATTAGGGGTTAAGTTTATCACGTGTTTGTGCGTTTGCAAAATATATGAAGGTGGGAGAGAGAGGGGGAGGGAGGGAGACAGAGAGAGAGAGAGGGAGACAGAGAGAGACAGACAGACAGAGAGAGAGGGGGAGGGAGGGAGAGAGGGGAAGAGAGAGAGAGAGAGACAGACAGACAGACATACAGAGGGAGACAGAGAGAGAGACAGACAGACAGACAGACATACAGAGGGAGACAGAGAGAGAGAGGGAGATAGACAGAGATAGAGGGAGACAGAGAGAGAGGGAGACAGAGAGAGAGGGAGACAGAGAGAGACAGACAGACAGAGAGAGAGGGGGAGGGAGGGAGAGAGGGGAAAAGAGAGAGGAGAGAGACAGACAGACAGACAGAGGGAGACAGAGAGAGAGAGGAAGACAGAGAGAGAGAGACAGACAGACAGAGGGAGACAGAGAGAGAGAGGAAGACAGAGAGAGAGACAGAGAGAGAGACAGACAGACAGACAGACAGAGGGAGAAAGAGAGAGAGAGAGGAAGACAGAGAGAGACAGACAGACAGAGAGAGAGGGGGAGGGAGGGAGAGAGGGGAAGAGAGAGAGGAGAGAGAGGAAGACAGAGAGAGAGAGACAGACAGACAGAGGGAGAGAGGCAGACAGAGAGAGAGAGGGAGATAGACAGAGATAGAGGGAGACAGAGAGAGAGGGAGACAAACAGACAGAGAGGGAGACAGAGAGAGAGAGGCAGACAGAGAGAGAGAGGGAGATAGACAGAGATAGAGGGAGACAGAGAGAGAGGGAGACAAACAGACAGAGAGGGAGACAGAGAGAGAGAGGCAGACAGAGAGAGAGAGAGAGAGGGAGATAGACAGAGATAGAGGGAGACAGAGAGAGAGGGAGACAAACAGACAGAGAGGGAGACAGAGAGAGAGGCAGACAGAGAGAGAGAGGGAGATAGACAGAGATAGAGGGAGACAGAGAGAGAGGGAGACAAACAGACAGAGAGGGAGACAGAGAGAGGGAGGGAGACAGACACAGAAATCAAGACGCCAAAAAGTGCACATGATATTTCACGTTGGCTCGTTTATCTCCTGGATAAATATAATAAACAGCTACATTTCCAACTGTGAATCTTCTCATTCTTTAACAGTCCAGAAAGTAAACGGGTAAAACCAAGAAGCAAGCGTTTTATAGTTCACTGCTTGGATCTATGACTTTTTACAATCAAGGTAAGATAAAGGGAGAGGTTTCTTTCTTGATAAAACTACCTTTAAATCGGTGTATAACATGCCAGAATTGCACAGACTCTCAGCAGGGACATTACACTTATATGTCCACTAGGGGGCGACAAACTACTTTTCCCGTGCGTTTGAGACCACTGGGCTGCACTATAAGTAAGTAACGTTTACTTTATATAGGGTAAAGATTGGAGAACTGCGGGCTCTCCTGTGGGCGCGGGTCAAAGGCTTCGCAGCAGAATTGTGAACTACTTGCAAAGGAGTCAGATTAGGGCTGGGCGATATGGCTGAAAACTATATTACGATATAAGTCATTCATATCGGTCGATAACGATATATATTGAGTTTTTTTTTTTAAACCTAAATAAATATATTTGTTGTGTGGGCTAACCAACCTTAGCAGCCTTGTTTACAGTCACGGGGCGATGAGGCTGGAGGAATATGTTCACACTGTGTCCCTCGTTGTTAGTTTTTTATTCCTGGTTTAGCTCCTGGTTTAGCTGTTTTAGGGTCTTGTGTCCCCCTGACTGCTCCGTGCGGCTCTCTGTGCCGCACATGCTTCCCGAGGAAAAAGTTAATCTCTTGCTTTCGCCGAATACATGGTGTCTGTCCACTGCCTCTGCCGCCGCACATGTTATTCCGCGCACGTACGTGCATAACCATTGACACGGCATTGAAACACGAGCTATAGATCCATGGACGCCACGCATGCTGCGGTTGTTGTTGTTTTTGCATTTCCCACAAAGTTTTGCGGTTCCTGCTCGGCTGTTATTGGTCGAGAAGCCTCTGCCTACATCCCCCACAATGCCATGCGCTTATGAGTCGGCTTTACTTCCGGTGTTTTCTTCCTGTTTTTCCTGACGGAGTTAAGTTAAACTATCGAACATTCTATCGACCCCATTCTCTATTGATATCGAACACATGTCTATCGCGATATATATCGTTATCGTTTTATCGCCCAGCCCTAAGTCAGATCTTGTAAGCCGTAATAGTTCAGCAATAGTCAGTGAGGAAACAAAAGCTTAGAGATGTTGTACAAGTGGCAAGTTCTTAATCAGTTGTTTGGTTTGTCGTTCTGCAGGACATCCCTTCATCAAATGTGACTCCAAGGTTCCTCAGACTTTTTTTTACAGAGCTGCTGAGGTCGCCAAGGTACTGTCCAGGGCTACAACTCGCTGGAGGCTATTATCACTAAGCTAACACTTTATTTTGGCCAGACAGGTAGAGGAGCCAGTCTCTGTACTCGAGTAGATTGACCTTGACCGCCTTCTGCTGCATGGCGTCGTCGAACAGCGTGAGGCAGCTGCTGAGGAACTTCTCGCTGACCACCACGGTTCCTCCCAGGACTCGAGCTGACGTCTGGGCGTTGATGTTCCTCATGGCCTGGTTTATCAGCATCCCCATGTCGTCCTCGGACAGGCAGCTGGGCAGGATGGGCTGGACACAGACACACACACACGCACAAACGGACACACAAACACACAGACACACAACAAACAATTTTATTTGCTATTTGGAGCAACACCACATTGGTCTCTCTCTCTGGTCTCTCTCTCTGGCCTCTCTCTCTCTCTGGTCTCTCTCTCTGGTCTCTCTCTCTGGTCTCTCTCTCTGGCCTCTCTCTCTCTCTGGTCTCTCTCTCTGGTCTCTCTCTCTGGCCTCTCTCTCTCTCTGGTCTCTCTCTCTGGTCTCTCTCTCTGGTCTCTCTCTCTGGCCTCTCTCTCTGGCCTCTCTCTCTCTGGCCTCTCTCTCTCTCTGGCCTCTCTCTCTCTCTCTGGCCTCTCTCTCTCTCTCTGGCCTCTCTCTCTCTCTGGCCTCTCTCTCTCTCTCTCTGGCCTCTCTCTCTGGCCTCTCTCTCTCTCTGGCCTCTCTCTCTCTCTCTGGCCTCTCTCTCTCTCTCTCTCTCTGGCCTCTCTCTCTCTCTCTCTCTGGCCTCTCTCTCTCTCTCTCTCTGGCCTCTCTCTCTCTCTGGCCCTCTCTCTCTCTCTGGCCCTCTCTCTCTCTGGCCTCTCTCTCTCTGGCCTCTCTCTCTCTGGCCTCTCTCTCTCTCTGGCCTCTCTCTCTCTCTGGCCTCTCTCTCTCTGGCCTCTCTCTCTCTCTGGCCTCTCTCTCTCTCTGGCCAGTCTCTCTCTGGCCTCTTTCTCTGGCCTCTTCTCTCTCTGGTCTCTCTCTCTCTGGCCTCTCTCTCTCTGGCCTCTCTCTCTGGTCTCTCTCTCTGGTCTCTCTCTCTGGCCTCTCTCTCACTGGCCTCTCTCTCTGGCCTCTCTCTCTGGCCTCTCTCTCTCTGGCCTCTCTCTCTGGTCTCTCTCTCTGGCCTCTCTCTCTCTGGCCTCTCTCTCTCTGGCCTCTCTCTCTGGTCTCTCTCTCTGGCCTCTCTCTCTGGCCTCTCTCTCTCTGGCCTCTCTCTCTCTGGCCTCTCTCTCTCTGGCCTCTCTCTCTCTGGCCTCTCTCTCTCTGGCCTCTCTCTCTCTGGCCTCTCTCTCTCTGGCCTCTCTCTCTCTGGCCTCTCTCTCTCTGGCCTCTCTCTCTCTGGCCTCTCTCTCTCTCTGGTCTCTCTCTCTCTCTGGCCTCTCTCTCTCTCTGGCTCTCTCTCTCTCTGGCCTCTCTCTCTCTCTCTGGCTCTCTCTCTCTCTCTGGCCTCTCTCTCTCTCTCTCTCTGGCCTCTCTCTCTCTGGCCTCTCTCTCTCTCTGGCCTCTCTCTCTCTCTGGCCTCTCTCTCTCTCTGGCCAGTCTCTCTCTGGCCTCTCTCTCTCTCTGGCCAGTCTCTCTCTGGCCTCTCTCTCTCTGGTCTCTCTCTCTCTGGCCTCTCTCTCTGGCCTCTCTCTCTGGTCTCTCTCTCTCTGGCCTCTCTCTCTGGTCTCTCTCTCTCTGGCCTCTCTCTCTCTCTGGTCTCTCTCTCTCTCTGGTCTCTCTCTCTCTCTGGTCTCTCTCTCTGGTCTCTCTCTCTGGCCTCTCTCTCTGGCCTCTCTCTCTCTGGCCTCTCTCTCTCTGGCCTCTCTCTCTGGCCTCTCTCTCTGGCCTCTCTCTCTGGCCTCTCTCTCTCTGGCCTCTCTCTCTGGCCTCTCTCTCTGGCCTCTCTCTCTCTGGCCTCCCTCTCTCTGGCCTCTCTCTCTCTGGCCTCTCTCTCTCTCTGGCCTCTCTCTCTCTGGCCTCTCTCTCTCTGGCCTCTCTCTCTGGCCTCTCTCTCTCTGGCCTCTCTCTCTCTGGTCTCTCTCTCTGGCCTCTCTCTCTCTGGCCTCTCTCTCTGGCCTCTCTCTCTGGCCTCTCTCTCTGGCCTCTCTCTCTCTGGCCTCTCTCTATGGCCTCTCTCTCTCTCTCTCTCTGGCCTCTCTCTCTCTGGCTCTCTCTGGCCTCTCTCTCTGGCCTCTCTCTCTCTGGCATCTCTCTCTCTGGCTCTCTCTCTCTCTGGCCTCTCTCTCTCTGGCCTCTCTCTCTCTCTGGCCTCTCTCTGGCCTCTCTCTCTCTGGCCTCTCTCTCTCTGGCCTCTCTCTCTCTCTGGCCTCTCTCTCTCTCTGGCCTCTCTCTCTCTCTGGCCTCTCTCTCTCTCTGGCCTCTCTCTCTCTGGCTCTCTCTCTGCCTGGTCTCTCTCTCTGGCCTCTCTCTCTCTTGGCCTCTCTCTCTCTGGCCTCTCTCTCTCTCTCTGGCCTCTCTCTCTCCTCTCTCTCTGGCCTCTCTCTCTCTGGCCTCTCTCTCTGGCCTCTCTCTCTCTCTGGCCTCTCTCTCTCTGGCCTCTCTCTCTCTCTCTCTCTGGCCTCTCTCTCTCTGGCCTCTCTCTCTCTCTGGCCTCCCTCTCTCTGGCCTCTCTCTCTCTGGCCTCTCTCTCTCTCTGGCCTCTCTCTCTCTCTGGCCTCTCTCTCTCTGGCCTCTCTCTCTCTGGCCTCTCTCTCTCTGGCCTCTCTCTCTCTCTGGCTCTCTCTCTCTCTGGCCTCTCTCTCTCTCTGGCCTCTCTCTCTCTCTGGCCCCTCTCTCTCTCTGGCCTCTCTCTCTCTCTGGCCTCTCTCTCTCTGGCCTCTCTCTCTCTCTGGCCTCTCTCTCTCTCTGGCCTCTCTCTCTCTCTGGCCTCTCTCTCTCTCTGGCCTCTCTCTCTCTCTGGCCTCTCTCTCTCTCTGGCCTCTCTCTCTCTCTGGCCTCTCTCTCTCTCTGGCCTCTCTCTCTCTCTGGCCTCTCTCTCTCTCTGGCTCTCTCTCTCTCTGGCCCTCTCTCTCTGGCCTCTCTCTCTCTGGCCTCTCTCTCTCTGGCCTCTCTCTCTCTCTGGCCTCTCTCTCTCTCTGGCCTCTCTCTCTCTCTGGCCTCTCTCTCTCTCTGGCCTCTCTCTCTCTGGCCTCTCTCTCTCTGGCCTCTCTCTCTCTGGCCTCTCTCTCTCTGGCCTCTCTCTCTCTGGCCTCTCTCTCTCTGGCCTCTCTCTCTCTGGCCTCTCTCTCTCTGGCCTCTCTCTCTCTGGCCTCTCTCTCTCTGGCCTCTCTCTCTCTGGCCTCTCTCTCTCTGGCCTCTCTCTCTCTGGCCTCTCTCTCTCTGGCCTCTCTCTCTCTGGCCTCTCTCTCTCTGGCCTCTCTCTCTCTGGCCTCTCTCTCTCTGGCCTCTCTCTCTCTGGCCTCTCTCTCTCTGGCCTCTCTCTCTCTGGCCTCTCTCTCAGAGGACAAAGAACAAACCTGGATGTCGGTCCATGATCCGGAGCTGACGGCCTCCTCCACAGAGGCCTCCACCTGGTCCACCAGACCCTGGCCCACACAAGCCGCTCGCAGGAACAACAGTTTACTGGACTTAAACCTCTTCTTGATGTAGCTGCTGGGGTCAGGGATGCCCAGTCGCACCAGAGCATCAAACTCTGAAATGTGAATATAAAAGGTGAGAGAGAGATATGGGACACACATTAAAGACGAGAAGGGTAGAGTAGGACCAAATTGGGCTGGTGGAGTAAAAAGCTCATTCTGCCAGGATTCTCAAACAATAAACACAAATAATCTCTAAAACCAGCAAGATGTTGAAATGTGAGCAGAAATAAATTGAGTTAGTTTTGTCCAGTATTTCCCCAAAGCCGCTAAACCCCGTAATCCGTACCTAAATATCCGTTCTGTTGGAGGAAAGAGTCGATCCAGGCGTTCTGTGTTCTGGCATAAATATCAGGGATATACACAGCTTTGTCCTGTCTGCCTCCTACAACCGAGCCTTTCAGACGACCACTGTTTACCAACTCCTCCAGGACAGCTGGTGGGAGAGAGGGAGGGAAAGAGAGAGAGGAGAGAGAGAGAGAGAGGGGGGAGAGGGAGAGAAAGATAGAGATGAGAGAGAAGGGGAGAGGGAGAGAGTAGAGAGGGGGGAGAGGAGAGGGAGGGAAAGAGAGAGAGGAGAGAGAGAGAGAGGGGGGAGAGGGAGAGAAAGATAGAGATGAGAGAGAAGGGGAGAGGGAGAGAGTAGAGAGGGGGGAGAGGGAGAGAGGGGGGGAGAGGAGAGAGAGGAGAGAGAGAGAGAGGGGGGAGAGAGGGAGAGAAAGATAGAGATGAGAGAGAAGGGGAGAGGGAGAGAGTAGAGAGGGGGGAGAGGGAGAGGAGAGAGAGAGAGGGGGAGAGGGAAAGAGATGAGAGAGAAGGGGAGAGGGTGTGAGAGAGGGGGAGAGGGAGAGAGAGAGAGCAGAGAGAGACAGAGGGAGAGAGAGGGGGAGACAGGGAGAGAGAGAGACAAAGACAGAGAGAAAGGAAGAGAGACAGGGAAAGAGACAGAAAGAGACAGAGACATAGATATGGAGAGAGAGAGAGAGACATAGATAGAGAGAAAGAGAGAGAGGAGAGAGAGAGAGGGAGACACAGAAACAGTTACTACACGTCAGTGTCCACACTTTAAATGTGAGAAACATGAGGTTTTCTTACAGTAGAGAAGATGCTCCTGGAATCCAAAAGTCCCAATCATACTGCTGACAGGTGTGGGCCTGCACACGCACACACAAAGATACACACACGCACACACACACACACACACACACACACACACGCACACACACACACACACACAACCAAACACACACACACACACGCACACACACAAACACAACCAAACACACACACACACACAAAGATACACATACACACACAACCAAACACACACAATTACCTTTTCTATCCGTCCTAATAATCAAACTTGTATTAAGTTCCGTTCTAACGTTCTCCTTTCACTGAAATTCAATTAACTCTAATTCCTACCAAATGTTTCTCTCTCTCCCTTTCTGTAAATAGTTCTAATGTGAAAGTGAAAAAGACACAGTGGATTACAATGGAAGTTTAACCCTGTTCTAAAGCTGAGTAACTGTAACTCACTGTCTGTAAATAAAGAAAATATTGACCTGGTGATGGCGCTGAAGAGCCCCTGGATCCTGGCCTTGTGTCGCGAAACAAAGGCCTGAGTGAAGATGATGCCTTTGTTGTATTGGTCCATTTCTCCCTGAAGCAGTTTTCCAAGACGCTTGGACAGTTCCTACGCAGGAAGTTCAAACCTTTATATCATAAAATAACTGAACATTAGCTGCATCTCAGGAGGACACTGACCTCTGTGAGGAAGTCTCCGGGCAGATCATAGTTCTTACACAGCTCCGCGATGCTGATCAGACCGGCCTCCTGCAGCTTGTCGTTCACCTCCTCAGCCAAACGGTCCAGGTATCCACTGCAACAACATCAGAAAGTGTGTAAAGCAGACTCGGAGATTCTTATCCTGCACACTGGGGTAGGCCTGCACAGTTTTTCCAATGTGGTTTTAATGCAAATTCTTGAATCTTGATATCCAGTGGGCAACTGTGACGGCTGCTCACTGGTCTCTTCAAACAAACTCTAAAACAGCTGCAGTACAGAGTTCAAATCGCTGCAGCTCGAGTCCTGACGTGAACCAGGAAGTACCATCACATTAGTGCAGTTCTCAGCTCTCTGCACTGGCTTCCTGTGGCTTCCTCTGAGAAAAGACTTTAAAGCAGAGTTACCAAGAAACCAATCCATGACTTAACTTACTCATCAATGAGTTGCCCCAGAACCAGCTGAATTCCTTGAGACTTTGCGACATCACTGGCTCTGTTCTCAACATGCACCCAGTCCACATTGAGGATCTGAAATGAATCAAAACAACATTTAGACTTAAAAGGCAATGATAATTGTGGATGATGTAAAAATATTCATACTGAGGGCAGAGGCTGAAATTAGATTATTTGTGTCTGAATGATACTTGTATTAAGGGGCGTTCACACCGGACTTAACTTCGGCGTCAAAAGCGTCAGGTTTCCATTGAAAGTGAATGGTGAAGCGCGTCAGGTGAAGCCGAGAGCCCCGGCGTCACTTGACGCGCGTCAAAAGCTTCAAGAGTCGCGCGTAATACGCGCTCACTTGAAGCTTTTGACGCGCGAAACGCTCGCGTATCACAACAATCCCTTTGACGCCGAAGTTGAGCAAAGCTGAGCTTTTGAAGCTTTGACGCGGGCTTCAACCAATCAGGAGACAAGGAGCAGCAGCAGCAGAGGGTCTGTCTCTGTCATGAAGAGAAGTCATGCTGCTGCTGCTGTTTTATTGTCATTATTGTTATTAGTAATATTATTTGTATGAGTAGTAACGTTCTGAGTAACAAAAATCATTGTACACATGCTGTGTAGTAAACATAGTTTATTTAAAATAAGAACAGGCTGACGATGAGTCTGGCTCAGAGCAAGGCAGCTCCGGGCGGGCGAGAGGCAGGGAGAGGCAGGGAGAGGCGAGCGAGAGCCGGGGAGAGGCAGGGAGAGGCAGGGAGAGGCAGGGAGAGGCGAGCTCCGGGGTTTGAGAACTCAGACTGGGCAAGTGACATGCGGAAGTACCGCTGAAAGCGAAACTCCTCCGTACGCAGCTCCTGGAGTAAATGACGGAACTCTGCAAACACTGCAGCCTCTCAAGTCTGTGGTGAACCCAGAACATGTTTTGTTGAAGCCCTACAACAACGTTATTTTGCTTTATATAACAAATAAAGGCTCGCTGCTCATTGAAAAATCCACCGCTGTCCTGACTACAGGCAACAGAGAAGCTCCTCCCACCGGCGTCAGGCGCGTCACTCGCGTCAAAAGCTTCAAGCACCAAAATGACAAAACTATCCCGGCGTCAGTTGAAGCGCGTCAAAAGCTTTTTGAAGCTTTTGGTCTGAACGCGCCTTTAGTCCCACGAAGAGGAAAAGCTCAGGATTTTACTTATTGAACATGTCTTTAGTGGTAGGAGAAACTCGAGCGCCCGGACTTGACTCAGAGAGGCCCGGTTTAGATTGGGATTCGAAACCAGGACCTTCTTGCTGAACAAGAGCACTAACCACTCAGCCGCGCCGTGCCCCTACATGGTTCATAATTGGATTTGCAAGGGACAATATAAAAAATAAACACATTTAAGCTAAAAATGGTGAATGTCACGGTTTTTAAATGCAGGTAAATAGGAGCCAGGGCGGGTTGGGACAAAACTTCACCATGAGCACTTCCTTATTGTTCTTCTATTGAGAGTGAAATGAATCAAAACCAAACCTGCTGCAGATCCACGATGTTGACTCGTCCTGGAACAAAGAGAACCCGTTAGGTCTGGTCTGAGGTGGACGTGCACAATGAGAGAGAGCCTGGTCTGAGGTGGACGTGCACAATGAGAGAGAGCCTGGTCTGAGGTGGACGTGCACAATGAGAGAGAGCCTGGTCTGAGGTGGACGTGCACAATGAGAGAGAGCCTGGTCTGAGGTGGACGTGCACAATGAGAGAGAGCCTGGTCTGAGGTGGACGTGCATAAAGAGAGAGAGCCTGGTCTGAGGTGGACGTGCACAATGAGAGAGAGCCTGGTCTGAGGTGGACGTGCACAAAGAGAGAGAGCCTGGTCTGAGGTGGACGTGCACAATGAGAGAGAGCCTGGTCTGAGGTGGACGTGCACAAAGAGAGAGAGCCTGGTCTGAGGTGGACGTGCATAAAGAGAGAGAGCCTGGTCTGAGGTGGACGTGCACAATGAGAGAGAGCCTGGTCTGAGGTGGACGTGCACAAAGAGAGAGAGCCTGGTCTGAGGTGGACGTGCATAAAGAGAGAGAGCCTGGTCTGAGGTGGACGTGCATAAAGAGAGAGAGCCTGGTCTGAGGTGGACGTGCACAATGAGAGAGAGCCTGGTCTGAGGTGGACGTGCACAATGAGAGAGAGCCTGGTCTGAGGTGGACGTGCACAATGAGAGAGAGCCTGGTCTGAGGTGGACGTGCACAATGAGAGAGAGCCTGGTCTGAGGTGGACGTGCGCAAAGAGAGAGAGCCTGGTCTGAGGTGGACGTGCACAATGAGAGAGAGAGCCTGGTCTGAGGTGGACGTGCGCAACGAGAGAGCCTGGTCTGAGGTGGACGTGCACAAAGAGAGAGCCTGGTCTGAGGTGGACGTGCACAATGAGAGAGAGCCTGGTCTGAGGTGGACGTGCACAATGAGAGAGAGCCTGGTCTGAGGTGGACGTGCACAATGAGAGAGAGCCTGGTCTGAGGTGGACGTGCGCAAAGAGAGAGAGCCTGGTCTGAGGTGGACGTGCACAATGAGAGAGAGAGCCTGGTCTGAGGTGGACGTGCGCAACGAGAGAGCCTGGTCTGAGGTGGACGTGCACAATGAGAGAGAGCCTGGTCTGAGGTGGACGTGCACAATGAGAGAGAGAGCCTGGTCTGAGGTGGACGTGCACAATGAGAGAGAGAGCCTGGTCTGAGGTGGACGTGCACAACGAGAGAGAGCCTCACCTCCGTGCACGTACAGCTCGTCCCTGATCTCTCTGCTGATCTGAGCCGGGGTGATGTACTCTTTCCCGTCCAAAGTGTGCACCACGTCCAGCTGCTTGTCCTCCACCAGTTTAGTGATGATCTCGATGCAGTTTCTCTCCGACAGTCTGTGGAGAGAGAAGATCGTCAAAGTCTGAGTGCGCTGGAGCTGGAATTCTCCGACTAACACTGCAAATAAATGTGTTTCAAAAGTAAGAAAAGAGATCCTTCATTGGTCCCACAGTGGGCACAGTACAATGAGAGCCCTGTTTCCACCAGCCCCATGTGTCTCTGCTCTCTACTGGTCTCTGCTCTCTACTGCTCTCTGCTCTCTACTGCTCTCTGCTCTCTACTGCTCTCTGCTCTCTACTGCTCTCTGCTCTCTACTGGTCTCTGCTCTCTACTGGTCTCTGCTCTCTACTGGTCTCTGCTCTCTACTGCTCTCTGCTCTCTACTGCTCTCTGCTCTCTACTGCTCTCTGCTCTCTACTGGTCTCTGCTCTCTACTGGTCTCTGCTCTCTACTGGTCTCTGCTCTCTACTGGTCTCTGCTCTCTACTGGTCTCTGCTCTCTACTGGTCTCTG
This sequence comes from Knipowitschia caucasica, assembly GCA_964034765.1. Classification (NCBI taxonomy): domain Eukaryota; kingdom Metazoa; phylum Chordata; class Actinopteri; order Gobiiformes; family Gobiidae; genus Knipowitschia; species Knipowitschia caucasica. The sequence goes on from OZ035839.1 coordinate 3,090,342, forward strand.
CTCTCTACTGGTCTCTGCTCTCTACTGGTCTCTGCTCTCTACTGGTCTCTGCTCTACTGGTCTCTGCTCTACTGGTCTCTGCTCTACTGGTCTCTGCTCTACTGGTCTCTGCTCTACTTGTCCCTGCTCTACTTGTCTCTGCTCTACTTGTCTCTGCTCTACTTGTCTCTGCTCTACTTGTCTCTGCTCTACTTGTCTCTGCTCTACTGGTCTCTGCTCTACTGGTCTCTGCTCTACTGGTCTCTGCTCTACTTGTCTCTGCATCTGGTACCATATCCTAGCAACCTACCCACGACAAATCAGTGTCCAGGGAAACTCCTTGGTAACCATGGCTTCTAGCAGCACTCTGGCCAATCACTGTCAGTTAGAACACGTTAGTACCAAATGGATATATAATTGTTAAACAGGGCCGGTGGAAACACTCCCAATCGGAGCAGGCTAGAGCTCAGTAGGGTAGAGTAGGGCCAAGTAGGGCCAAGTAGGGCTGGTGGAAACAGGGTTAAAGATATTGCTCTAGGTGCCTATATCCAACAACTGTGTTAATTTGCACGAGGGAAAAAAAAACAAAAAACAAACATATTTTGCATTTTTTCATGTTTGTAAAGGTCATACTCCACAGTTCCACCTCTCAAAGCCTTTAGATTAGCAGTGTAGATTTATCACTGATGCAGGAGAAATGTACATGTTTAAAATACACTAAATAAAGATCAAGATACATTATGTCTAATACAAGCATTTTAAATACAGATTGCATTGATGTAAGTTCATAGGAACCAGTGACAAAGATTCATTCTGATGTAGAAGTTCTGCTGCTGCGGTGTAGACAGGAACCACCAAGTGTCAACACGTTTAACTTTTAACACAGCTTCAGGTTTAGTACCATTATACAATATAGTACATACTGTGTTTAAGGCTGTTCATTCTCTAGGTGTTGTTTTGAAGGATCATAAAGGTTATGACAGTCTGTGGTTATGACAGTCTGTGGTTATGACACTCTATGGTGTGACAGTCTGTGGTTATGACAGTCAGTGGTTATGACAGTCTGTGGTTATGACAGTCTGTGGTTATGACAGTCTATGGTTATGACAGTCTGTGGTTATGACAGTCTATGGTTATGACAGTCTGTGGTTATGACAGTCTGTGGTTATGACAGTCTGTGGTTATGACAGTCTGTGGTTATGACAGTCTGTGGTTATGACAGTCTGTGGTTATGACAGTCTATGGTTATGACAGTCTGTGGTTATGACAGTCTGTGGTTATGACAGTCTGTGGTTATGACAGTCTGTGGTTATGACAGTCTGTGGTTATGACAGTCTGTGGTTATGACAGTCAGTGGTTATGACAGTCTATGGTGTGACACATGGTTGTGACAGTCTGTGGTTATGACAGTCTATGGTTATGACAGTCTATGGTTATGACACATGGTTGTGACAGTCTATGGTGTGACACATGGTTGTGACAGTCTGTGGTTATGACAGTCTGTGGTTATGACAGTCAGTGGTTATGACAGTCTGTGGTTATGACAGTCTGTGGTTATGACAGTCTGTGGTTATGACAGTCTGTGGTTATGACAGTCTATGGTGTGACAGTCTATGGTGTGACAGTCTATGGTGTGACACATGGTTGTGACAGTCTGTGGTTATGACAGTCCATGGTTGTGACAGTCTATGGTGTGACAGTCTATGGTGTGACACATGGTTGTGACAGTCTATGGTGTGACAGTCTATGGTGTGACACATGGTTGTGACAGTCTGTGGTTATGACAGTCCATGGTTGTGACAGTCTATGGTGTGACACATGGTTGTGACAGTCTGTGGTTATGACAGTCCATGGTGTGACACATGGTTGTGACAGTCTGTGGTTATGACAGTCTGTGGTTATGACAGTCTGTGGTTATGACAGTCTATGGTTATGACAGTCTATGGTGTGACACATGGTTATGACAGTCTGTGGTTATGACAGTCTGTGGTTATGACAGTCTGTGGTTATGACAGTCTGTGGTTATGACAGTCTATGGTGTGACACATGGTTGTGACAGTCTGTGGTTATGACAGTCCATGGTTGTGACAGTCTATGGTGTGACAGTCTATGGTGTGACACATGGTTGTGACAGTCTATGGTGTGACAGTCTATGGTGTGACACATGGTTGTGACAGTCTATGGTGTGACAGTCTATGGTGTGACACATGGTTGTGACAGTCTGTGGTTATGACAGTCCATGGTTGTGACAGTCTATGGTGTGACACATGGTTGTGACAGTCTGTGGTTATGACAGTCCATGGTGTGACACATGGTTGTGACAGTCTGTGGTTATGACAGTCCATGGTGTGACAGTCTATGGTTGTGACAGTCTATGGTGTGACAGTCTATGGTGTGACACATGGTTGTGACAGTCTGTGGTTATGACAGTCCATGGTGTGACAGTCTATGGTGTGACACATGGTTGTGACAGTCTGTGGTTATGACAGTCCATGGTGTGACACATGGTTGTGACAGTCTGAGGTTATGACAGTCCATGGTGTGACAGTCTATGGTTGTGACAGTCTATGGTGTGACAGTCTATGGTGTGACACATGGTTGTGACAGTCTGTGGTTATGACAGTCCATGGTGTGACAGTCTATGGTGTGACAGTCTATGGTGTGACACATGGTGTGACAGTCTATGGTGTGACAGTCTATGGTGTGACACATGGTGTGACAGTCTATGGTGTGACACATGGTTGTGACAGTCTATGGTGTGACACATGGTTGTGACAGTCTATGGTGTGACACATGGTTGTGACAGTCTGTGGTTATGACAGTCCATGGTGTGACAGTCTATGGTTGTGACAGTCTATGGTGTGACAGTCTATGGTGTGACAGTCTATGGTGTGACACATGGTTATGACAGTCTATGGTGTGACACATGGTTATGACAGTCTATGGTGTGACACATGGTTATGACAGTCTATGGTGTGACACATGGTTATGACAGTCTATGGTGTGACACATGGTTATGACAGTCTATGGTGTGACACATGGTTATGACAGTCTATGGTGTGACACATGGTTATGACAGTCTATGGTGTGACACATGGTGTGTCAGTCTATGGTGTGACACATGGTTATGACTGTCTATGGTGTGACACATGGTTATGACAGTCTATGGTGTGACACATGGTTATGACAGTCTATGGTGTGACACATGGTTATGACAGTCTATGGTGTGACACATGGTTATGACAGTCTATGGTGTGACACATGGTGTGTCAGTCTATGGTGTGACACATGGTTATGACAGTCTATGGTGTGACACATGGTTATGACAGTCTATGGTGTGACACATGTTATGACAGTCTATGGTGTGACAGCATGGTGTGACAGTCTATGGTGTGACACATGGTTATGACAGTCTATGGTGTGACACATGGTTATGACAGTCTATGGTGTGACACATGGTTGTGACAGTCTATGGTGTGACACATGGTTGTGACAGTCTATGGTTGTGACAGTCTATGGTGTGACAGTCTATGGTGTGACACATGGTTATGACAGTCTATGGTGTGACACATGGTTATGACAGTCTATGGTGTGACACATGGTTATGACAGTCTATGGTGTGACACATGGTTATGACAGTCTATGGTGTGACACATGGTTATGACAGTCTATGGTGTGACACATGGTTATGACAGTCTATGGTGTGACACATGGTTATGACAGTCTATGGTGTGACACATGGTGTGTCAGTCTATGGTGTGACACATGGTTTATGACAGTCTATGGTGTGACACATGGTTATGACAGTCTATGGTGTGACACATGGTTATGACAGTCTATGGTGTGACACATGGTTATGACAGTCTATGGTGTGACACATGGTTATGACAGTCTATGGTGTGACACATGGTTATGACAGTCTATGGTGTGACACATGGTTATGACAGTCTATGGTGTGACACATGGTTATGACAGTCTATGGTGTGACACATGGTTATGACAGTCTATGGTGTGACACATGGTGTGTCAGTCTATGGTGTGACACATGGTTATGACTGTCTATGGTGTGACACATGGTTATGACAGTCTATGGTGTGACACATGGTTATGACAGTCTATGGTGTGACACATGGTTATGACAGTCTATGGTGTGACACATGGTTATGACAGTCTATGGTGTGACACATGGTGTGTCAGTCTATGGTGTGACACATGGTTATGACAGTCTATGGTGTGACACATGGTTATGACAGTCTATGGTTGTGACAGTCTATGGTGTGACAGTCTATGGTGTGACACATGGTTATGACAGTCTATGGTGTGACACATGGTTATGACAGTCTATGGTGTGACACATGGTTGTGACAGTCTATGGTGTGACACATGGTTGTGACAGTCTATGGTTGTGACAGTCTATGGTGTGACAGTCTATGGTGTGACACATGGTTATGACAGTCTATGGTGTGACACATGGTTATGACAGTCTATGGTGTGACACATGGTTATGACAGTCTATGGTGTGACACATGGTTATGACAGTCTATGGTGTGACACATGGTTATGACAGTCTATGGTGTGACACATGGTTATGACAGTCTATGGTGTGACACATGGTTATGACAGTCTATGGTGTGACACATGGTGTGTCAGTCTATGGTGTGACACATGGTTATGACAGTCTATGGTGTGACACATGGTTATGACAGTCTATGGTGTGACACATGGTTATGACAGTCTATGGTGTGACACATGGTTATGACAGTCTATGGTGTGACACATGGTTATGACAGTCTATGGTGTGACACATGGTTATGACAGTCTATGGTGTGACACATGGTTATGACAGTCTATGGTGTGACACATGGTTATGACAGTCTATGGTGTGACACATGGTTATGACAGTCTATGGTGTGACACATGGTTATGACAGTCTATGGTGTGACACATGGTTATGACAGTCTATGGTGTGACACATGGTTATGACAGTCTATGGTGTGACACATGGTTATGACAGTCTATGGTGTGACACATGGTTATGACAGTCTATGGTGTGACACATGGTTATGACAGTCTATGGTGTGACACATGGTGTGTCAGTCTATGGTGTGACACATGGTTATGACAGTCTATGGTGTGACACATGGTTATGACAGTCTATGGTTGTGACAGTCTATGGTGTGACAGTCTATGGTGTGACACATGGTTATGACAGTCTATGGTGTGACACATGGTTATGACAGTCTATGGTGTGACACATGGTTGTGACAGTCTATGGTGTGACACATGGTTGTGACAGTCTATGGTTGTGACAGTCTATGGTGTGACAGTCTATGGTGTGACACATGGTTATGACAGTCTATGGTGTGACACATGGTTATGACAGTCTATGGTGTGACACATGGTTATGACAGTCTATGGTGTGACACATGGTGTGTCAGTCTATGGTGTGACACATGGTTATGACAGTCTATGGTGTGACACATGGTTATGACAGTCTATGGTGTGACACATGGTTATGACAGTCTATGGTGTGACACATGGTTATGACAGTCTATGGTGTGACACATGGTTATGACAGTCTATGGTGTGACACATGGTTATGACAGTCTATGGTGTGACACATGGTGTGACAGTCTATGGTGTGACACATGGTTATGACAGTCTATGGTGTGACACATGGTGTGTCAGTCTATGGTGTGACACATGGTTATGACAGTCTATGGTGTGACACATGGTTATGACAGTCTATGGTGTGACACATGGTGTGTCAGTCTATGGTGTGACACATGGTGTGTCAGTCTATGGTGTGACACATGGTGTGTCAGTCTATGGTGTGACACATGGTGTGTCAGTCTATGGATGAGACTTCATTCATTTTTCCTTTTTCATTTAAAAATTAAAAATAACTTCATTCATTTAAACAACAGCAACATTCACTATGAATGAAAAGGAGCAGAACGAAATAAAAACTTATAATATCTGCCCCATCAACACAAAATCACTTAGCTTAGCAAACAGACCTAGCTTCGATGCTAACAGCTGTTCTTACCTTTGCACTGTTTCCGCAAACTGAGCTCTCTGAAAGTCCGCGGCCAGACGTCGGATTTCCTCCCAGTCCGCCGCCATTTTACACCGTTATATCCCCAAGAAACGACTGGGCCTTAATCAAACAGAAACGGTCAGAACAACGTGAGAGCGAAGCTAACACGGTCAGATGCTAGCCACACGTCAACACAAAGTGACGTACAACGGACACCCGGGAGGGACAAAAGTCATGACAGCGGTTCATTATACTTTATGATGTTGCTGAAATTATTCGTTTGTGTGTGTTAACAGCGTCAATAATAGGTAAAATAACTAAATAACCTTTAAATACTCGTGACTTTTGCATTTGTGTTCATTTGCTGTAATGACCGAGTTTAGCCGCTAGATGTCACCCAACTACAGGAGATATTCCATGGTGCGTGTGTGCCACTGTCTGTGTGGACCTGGCTTAGCTGCGCATCACGCAAAGACAACAAATAATAAACAAATAAACACAAGAACGACATGTGAACATATTCACTGTTTTTGCCTGTTTATAATTCCAGCCTAACTTCATCATTTGCCACTGACTCGTTAAGCGGTAGCCTCGTGCCTTTTTAATAAAGTAAAGTCTTTGGTGCAGTAAGACACTAATCAGGGCCTGCAGCCAGTCTGAAAGTTGTAAGTAGATTTTCTCAAACTTTAGGATATATTATATGCTTTTGTGCGTTTAAATTTTTTGCCTCCAGCTGAGATTAAAGTGACCACTCAAGGTAAAGGGATATAATGCAAAATCATGAGATTAGAAAATGTATGGAGGCTACGTGAGTGGGAGATATAATAGTGTAATGGTCCTAATGGAGAACACTTCTGTCCTTCCTGATCGGCTAATACCAGGCTGCTGGCATATATTTTTTAAAACACATGCACCATTTGGTCTGCTTAGGAAATTTGGCTTTGGTGTCTGTGTAAAGCAGGTGTAAAATGTACTTTAATTCAATTTAAATTCAATGTATATTTGTAAAGCCGTAAATCAAATCAGCAGTCGTCTCGGAGGTATTTACAAATGTGTTGAGATGCCATCAGCAGATCTAAAAATACAGTCACTTTTTTCAACTTAAATTGTAGATAAAATACCTGTACTGCACAAAAGTGACTCTATATCTTTTCACTTTTTCAACATGCACATTTCCCGTCTTTTTAGAAATGTACAGTATGATTTTTTTAAATTTTGCCTTATTCTATTCTCTACTTCTGACTTGTTTGCACCATACATTGTAAAAATTAACAGACGTAGTGACACCTATCTCCGCCGTTGAAACCAATGTGCCACCACTTTTGGCTTCTATGGGGCTTCTTCAAAATGGCCGCGGGAAGCCCCTCCCACAGGAAAATGTGAAGAAACGCACCAGCCCTATTCATTTAACGAGTGCATACTGAAGTCCACAGCGGCTAAACTAGACTGGTCCAAAAGATATATACTCCCCTCAGCATCGACAGCATCTAAGGCCAATAGCGACTTTTGGACCATCCTGTAAAGACGTTTTAGAGAGGAAAAAAGGCGGCATAAGAATACATTGGATAATTCTGTTTCCGGGTACACCCCCACAAGCAAGTAGTCAGATTACAAGCATACACACATACGTTAAATTGAATAAAGAATTGTAATATTTGAGCTTTATTTCTCAATTATTGTCACACTCATTTTTTTCATTTGTTAATTTATTTCAAACATGCACGAGATAAAAACAATTATTCACAGGAAAATATCATTAAAAGAGAAAACAAGAAAACCTAATTTTTCCATATTTGTATAATCTCAACGTCCCTAGAAGCGCTGTCACCTCTAAACCTGACTGACAGACCTTGAAACACATCTGTAGTGTTTTGCTCCTCGCTCTCGGCGCCGTTGTGATACTTGCTGAGCGTATGCTAATGTTTGCCAGCCCTAAAGACCCCCCCGGGGAGTCAGCAGCTGTACCCCGCAGCTCTCCGCGTGGCGCCGGGGCCCTGCAGGTTAAAATACAGGCGAGGCGTTCACTGACAGTCAGACTCTGCGGCTCCGAGAGGACGCTTCAGGTGTGAGTGGGCGGCGAGCGAGTGGGAGGACCGCACTCCGGCAGGACCAGAGTGAGATCCACACACGGCATGTTTATTTAAAGACCTTATGACGGGTTTGATTTATTTAGAAATACAGTTTTAATACCATTTTATATTAGAAGAGAACTACTAAAGGTTTCAAAATCAGTTGTTGTTTTTTTTGTCTGATCCCCCCAAATTGAAATAACCCCATAGCAACGCCCTTAGAAACGAAAAAACTTCACAGCCCTTGGTGACGCCAGAACGGGTACGTTTCAACGCTGTAAGTTGTTTACAATTTGGTATTCGTTATTTTTTCGCGGATATTCAAGATGACAAGGCCGTGTACAGCGAGTGTGAGATAAATACTAGATTGTAACATTTCGTTGTAACTGAGATAGTCCAGTGGTTGTGTTAATGAACTGCCAATCCAGATTCTTGGGTTCAAATCCCACCTTGGACACTTTTTCACACTCAAAACGGCAATTTATGTGTAGTGAGCAATTGTCACCTGTAGAGGGCAGTATTGTGTTGGGCATCAGTGGAGAGAAGAGAGAAAAGGCAGTCCTGTGGCATAGATCCATGGTTTTCAATGCATGGGCGTAACCCGCTATGACGTCACACACAGGTTAGAGCATAGACAGCTTAAATTCATGAAAAACACGTTCTTTTTATAAAATATAGGATTTTTTTTGCCGGAATCTCTTTCAGATTGACATTGTCATGCAATTTTGATATCCACTATTTAAAAAAAAAAAACCCGTCATAAGGTCTTTAAGCCAAATAAACATGCCGTATGATCACCTATAGACCTGATCTATATTATGATCAATTCATATTGGTATGAGTGTAAATCGCAACAACAGTCGTCTCGGAGGAGTTTATAAAGTTGTGGATTCGCCGTCAACAGGTCAGAGAGTCAAACAGTTCGACATTGGAAATACAATAATAACAATAACACATAAGAGATGGGATGACCACTCCCCTCAGGCAGAAGGCCACAGTCCAGACCAGAGACTGTAAATAATATGGAAGTAGTGACTAAATGGCCGCGAGTAGCTCCTCCCTCAAGAAAAATGTGAAAAAATTATTTTACGCATGCGTTAGCTGCGTGAGCCTGAAAACCCGTTCATTTAAAAAGTCCACAGCGGCTAAACTAGACTGGTCCAAAAACAAAATACTCCCCTCAGCATTGACAGCATCGGGAACAAAGCTGTGGACCAATAACCACTTTTGAACCATCCTCTAAAGCCGTTTTTGAGAGAAAAAAGGCGCCATAAGAATGCATTGGGTAATTCTGTTTCCGGGTACACCCCCACCAGCAATGAGTCATATACAAGCTTTTTGAGACCAGAACCTCCCACAAAAAAAAACAGTTTCTTTCCCTCTGCAGTCGGACTCATCACTGACCCCTGCCCCTTTCCATTGTCACCACTACTATCTACTTTACCGCACTTTAAGGTTTACTATAGTAGTTATTTTAAGGAAATATTTGTGTGTAGATTGCTCATGCTTGCCTTGTATCTTTTTACTCTTGTTGCACCATAGACCAAAGCAAATTCCGAGTTTGTGACTTCTTGTTACTCACAATAGTAATAAATGATTCTGAAATGCTGATAAATGTCCTGGATTAGCAAGGAACCACACTGTAGACCCAGGACTGAGGCTGTAGACCCAGGACTGAGGCTGTAGACCCAGGACTGAGGCTGTAGACCCAGGACTGAGGCTGTAGACCCAGGACTGAGGCTGTAGACCCAGGACTGAGGCTGTAGACCCAGGACTGACGCTGTAGACCCAGGACTGACGCTGTAGACCCAGGACTGAGGCTGTAGACCCAGGACTGAGGCTGTAGACCCAGGACTGAGGCTGTAGACCCAGGACTGAGGCTGTAGACCCAGGACTGAGGCTGTAGACCCAGGACTGACGCTGTAGACCCAGGACTGACGCTGTAGACCCAGGACTGAGGCTGTAGACCCAGGACTGAGGCTGTAGACCCAGGACTGACGCTGTAGACCCAGGACTGAGGCTGTAGACCCAGGACTGAGGCTGTAGACCCAGGACTGAGGCTGTAGATCCAGGACTGAGGCTGTAGATCCAGGATCTCTCTCTCAGGTCTCTCTATGATCTCTCTCTCTGGTCTCTCTCTCAGGTCTCTCTCTCTGGCCTCTCTCTGGTCTCTCTCTCTGATCTCTCTCTGGTCTCTCTCTAGTCTCTCTCTCTGGCCTCTCTCTGGTCTCTCTCTGGTCTCTCTCTCTGATCTCTCTCTGGTATCTCTCTCTAATCTCTCTCTCTGGTTTCTCTCTCTGATCTCTCTCTGGTATCTCTCTCTAGTCTCTCTCTCTGGCCTCTCTCTGGTCTCTCTCTGGTCTCTCTCTCTGGTCTCTCTCTCTGATCTCTCTCTGGTCTCTCTCTCTGATCTCTCTCTGGTCTCTCTCTAGTCTCTCTCTCTGGTCTCTCTCTGGTATCTCTCTGGTCTCTCTCTGGTCTCTCTCTCTGATCTCTCTCTGGTCTCTCTCTCTGATCTCTCTCTGGTCTCTCTCTGGTCTCTCTCTCTGGTCTCTCTCTCTGGTCTCTCTCTAGTCTCTCTCTCTGGTCTCTCTCTGGTCTCTCTCTGGTCTCTCTCTCTGGTCTCTCTCTCTGATCTCTCTCTGGTCTCTCTCTCTGATCTCTCTCTGGTCTCTCTCTAGTCTCTCTCTCTGGTCTCTCTCTGGTATCTCTCTGGTCTCTCTCTGGTCTCAGCAGAATCTTAGAGTTTGTGGTAAATTCTCAAAGTTTCCGCACAAAGTAGCGACGCTGACGAGCTTCTTAATGACCGGTTTGTGTTTCTATCCCATTCCATTAGACAGAGTAAAACCAACACTAACCCATGCTTTCGACAAAACAGACACAATTCCAAATGCAATATTCTGCTTCTGGAGCCACAGACGCCCGGAGAGCTCCTGGTTGCCTCGGACTCGCTGTAGTCACTGAGGCTAAAGTGAGTGGGAGCGCCGCGCTGACAGTCTGCCTTTCAGATTGCATCATACGGCGTTTCAGAATAATGCAGCCCCAGAGAAAATGGCCGCCCGGCTTCGCACTCACAGACCTGGACGGCTGAGCTAATCGCCGACACATCACCGACTTTTATGTAGCAATAAAAATACAGCTATCACTCAGACCCGCACCGGGCCGATGAATGAATGATGAGCAGAGGGGGAGCTGTCACGGGCCGTTAGGATGACTCGATCTCCGGTCACATCGCGTCTTGTCAGAAAGATTTCCATTTGTGTTATTTCTACACGTGTACACAAAGTGGGTCACACCGATATCACACTTGTTTTGGTTCAAATGTGAGTTTTGACCTTGAGCTTGAGAGGAGGAGACTGCACGGGATGAGATGGAAAGGAGTAAGTAAGTAAGTAAGTAAGTACGTTTTTATTTATACACCGCCTTTTCACTGCAGATCTGAGTCTCAAAGCGGTTTACAATTGTTCATTTTGGGCATTTGTCTCTCACTCCACACAGAGATGGGAGCGGGGCCAGTACAGGAGGCACATGCCAGAACTATTGGACATATATTTTTTTTAGTGGTAGGGGAAACCGGAGCACCCGGAGGAAACCTACGCAGACACGGGGAGAACATGCAAACTCCACTCAGAAAGGCCCTGGTCCGACCGGGACTCGAACCCAGGACCTTCTGGTCAAAGGAGGTGATTGTATGATACGGGATGGGGGTTCGACTTGTAAATATGTTTTTACAATTAATCATGACAGAAATTTTGATTCGATTCAATGTATTTTGTGTATTGAGCCTAAATCACAGCAGCTGTCATTTCGGAGGAATTTACAAAGTTGTAGATTTGCCGACAACAGAGCAGAGAAGCATACACAGGAGTTATAGGTCCACAGGGAGAGGGATGACCACGGCCCATTAATGTTCATAAATATCCAGACAATTATGGAAAAACACAAAGTGAATTGGAAAAAATGATAATACAAATAATGTGTGGTCCCTCACTAAAACACCTTCACCTTTTGCACCTTGATTTTGTGTTTCCACGTGCTTCTCATGTGCCGTGTGTTTACTCCAACAACATCCCATACCCGCTGGAGAATTAGCTTTTGACTTCATTACAACCAATTCACTGCAAAAAGTGATGGGAAATAAGTCAAAAAAGGATACAATTTGGCAAAACGTATCTTAAACTGAGCACATTCTGACTGAGCCTTAAAATAGGATTTGCCAAAGGGACGAAGCAAAATTATCTTGTTTTGAAAAGATACAGAAATGTGCTCGGATTAAGGTAAAAACCAGTCCATTCAGGCTGTTATTACCTCTAAATATAAACATTTTGCAGTGTTCCGCATCAGTCACAGACCTGGAGTTGTTTTTAGATCCATCCATACTATAATCAGGAACATGTAGCTCCGCCCCTTCTGTCTAAAAGTTCCTGTCTCGGTCCTGTAGTAGTATGACTGAGACATCACACTCTACCTTTAAAACCAAAGTATTGTCCTTAAAGTAGGTTGAACTAATTTCTCAAGGGGAATCTTTGTGTGTCTTTGTACAATGAGTTTGCAGCTGGTAATTTTCAAATTTAGAAAAACCCCAAAAACAAGAATACCCGTATACCTCCCTCTAGTGGTAGCACAGGGACAGAGCAGGCCGGTAATGCATAATGTAAAACTCATGCATAAAACGTCTCTGTAGGAGTTAGTTGCCTTCTGTTTGGACTGGACTCTCGCACTCACTTCAGCCTTCTCTAACTTCAGCCTGCAGCTATTCCAACCACTGGGAACCTAGCGCGGTGTTGTCATCGGGGAGGAATGGGTAATAAATTATGGTGCTACATTTTGGCGTGGTTGTCGGGACCTTCTCATCGTGGGTCGGACTTGTAATCGCAGGGCTTGCTGGAAAAGGCCGCGGCGCTGCTGACCCCGGCGTGGCTTATGGAAATGAGCCTGGAACACACCGAAGCATGTGTAGCCTCCAGCGCTAACATCACTCTCGCTCAAAATGCTAACTCGGGAAAAATATGACAGAAAAGTAAAGCTGTGGGCAGACTGTATGGAGGCTGTCAGAACGCCTGAGTCAGTGGATGACCCTCAAAGGGGAACACACTTTCATAGTTTTGCATCTTTATAACTATATGGCTATTTATATTGTCTTAGTCCTGGGTCTACAGCCTCAGTCCTGGGTCTACAGCCTCAGTCCTGGGTCTACAGCCTCAGTCCTGGGTTTACAACCTCAGTCCTGGGTCTACAGCCTCAGTCCTGGGTCTACAACCTCAGTCCTGGGTCTACAGCCTCAGTCCTGGGTCTACATCCTCAGTCTTGGGTCTACAGCCTCAGTCCTGGGTCTACAGCCTCAGTCCTGGGTCTACAGCCTCAGTCCTGGGTCTACAGCCTCAGTCCTGGGTCTACAGCCTCAGTCCTGGGTCTACAGCCTCAGTCCTGGATCTACAGCCTCAGTCCTGGATCTACAGCCTCAGTCCTGGGTCTACAGCCTCAGTCCTGGGTCTACAGCCTCAGTCCTGGGTCTACAGCCTCAGTCCTGGGTCTACAGCCTCAGTCCTGGATCTACAACCTCAGTCCTGGGTCTACAGCCTCAGTCCTGGATCTACAACCTCAGTCCTGGACCATCACATTCGCCAACACAAATCAGAGAATCAAACTGTTTAAACCAGGGGTGTCAAACTTATTTTGGTTGAGGGCTGAATAAAAAATGAAAGGGCTTGTCAGGAGCCAGAAGAATAAGTGGGCTTCATTTATTATACCTTTTTAAAACATGAAGGTATCTATATAAATGACTTGTTTCACAATAGTTAAATTGGATATTCTTTTCTGATCAACTTAGTTCAGTTCCTGTGGACTGAGGAAGATTTTCTACTTCCGGATGAATCATCAAGACTATTGGTCGTCCCAACTGTCAATCATTCTGGTGATTTGTGCTCGTCAAAAAAGACCACAGAGTTTTGTTCAAATTGTGGAAAGGGCGGTTCTTTCCGAGAAAATTGGGAAATAAGAAATATATTTGAAGACTTGTAAAAAACATAACATAACAATATTAACTTCTGAATACATGTTGGCTTAACATTTCTTATGGAATGACATTTTATGGTTGTTTTCTTGAGAAAATTAGTAATGAATAACATGCCATTGTCGCCTAATACCATCAATGCTGCTATTTAATTCAATAATTTAAAATCATCTCAGGGGCCATTGAAAATGGTCTCGCGGGCTGGATCTGGCCCCCGGGCCTTGACTTTGACACCTATGGTTTAAACACATACAGCTATTGGTCCATAAAGGGCTGACGACCCATGTCCATAAATATCAATGTGGGAGGGTCTAAGGACAGTGGTCGTTGGGTGTTCGTTATCGTTGCATTTCTTGTGTTTGAACTCTTTGATTCTCTGATCTGTTGCTGCCGAATCGACTGCTGTTGTGATTTAGGACTAAACACAAATATATTACATTGACGTCTGGCCTGATGGATTCTATGGTTTATGTATAGTTCACATGTATAGTTACTGTTTGATTTCTTTATATTTTTGTCTTTTAATGTTGTTTTATGTCTGTATTTGTCTGTGCACACTGGAGACTTTTTGCTAATGTATTCCAATGTGGTTTTTTTACTGCAAATGGCAAATAAACTGAATCTGAAGTATTGAAAAATGAACACACACGAAAATATCGCAATTTATAATCCTAATAATAATAATATAAAATCAGTTTTAGCACTTTTCAGGACAGAGAGACGCTTCACATGTCATTATTCTTTCACTCCAAACACTACTACTGTAGCCACAGCTGCCCTGGGGCACACTGACAGAAGCGAGGCAACCAGTCTGTACCATCAGCCCCTCCCACCACCACCAACCACTCACACACACACCAGACTCATTCTAATGTGGGGGAAGTGTTTTGCCTAAGGACACAACCACAGTTTGGCACTTTACAGCCGCAGCCGCCCCACTGTGGCATCAAGTGTGTCCCAGAGGTCTCCCATCACAGCACTAACCAGGTCCTGCCCTGCACAGCTTCATAGTTCTGACAGGATCTGGCTTTCACCTGCAGCTATGGCCTCAACTTCCATAACATTGTGTGAAAGCAGAACCCCCGCTCTGTAGTTTTATCGTCTACACTTCTCCGCAGTTTCACCGATCCTTGGATAATGACTGATAAATAGTTGAGTAGCGTTGCCAGGATACTCGGCGTTTCTTCACCGGTGCTCACATACCGCCACCGGCACTTATACCCGCTCTGGAAATAGCGCTCGAGCTGTTCCTTGTGTGGGTAAAGCAGAGAGAGAGCAGCCGCTAAAGTCGTGGCCGTGCACCTACACACTAAAAGCATTATCGCGCCTCATTGACTCCATCTATTTTTCATGGCCCTTGCATCAGTGGCTCCACACACACACACACACACACACACACACACACACACACACACACACACACACACACACACACACACACACACACACACACACACACACACACACACACATACTTATTGTACGTTCCGCAGATATGGATATGGCTGAGGTATTAGCCACGACACGGGACGGGTTTTACTGTAACCGTGCTGGTTTATTTTGGATGTGTGTGTGTGTGTGTGTGTGTGTGTGTGTATGTGTGTGTGTGTGTGTGTGTGTGCGTGTGAATGCACTCGACTGGAGCAAAATGTCAAGGATCTTAGCTAAAGAGGTTTTTCAGATTTGGTTGAATATTAGCAGGAAGAATAAAACACATTTGGCACTTAACACTGTGATCGTACATGTCAAAGAAAGCCTGTTTATATTCAAATTTTTTGATCTGAAAGTTTGTAGAGTTGTAATTAAATTGTTTGTTTTTTTCATTCTTCAAGGTCACTTCATTAAACAAATATGCTTAACTATATATTTTTACTTTTGAATGCGCTGGAAAACGGCAGCCGGTCCCAAATAACCAAACTTGGGTCATGAGCTCAGTGGAACATGGCTGTGGGCTGTGACTCACGACCCAGACTCCTGCTCTACAGTTGGTCCAGAACTTTGCGGCACGGCTTTTAACAGGAACCAAAAAAGCGCGACCACATGACTCCTGTCCTTGCACTGGCTTCCTGTTAATTTTAGAATTGATTTTAAGATTTTATTGTTTGTTTTTAAAGCTTTGAACGGACTGGCCCCTCCTTACATCTCGGACCTCATCCAAATGTATCACCCGCCCCGCGCGCTGAGGTCCGAGGGCCGGCTCCAGCTCGAGGTGCCTAAGACGAGGCTTAAAACCCGGGGGGACAGGGCCTTCTCTGGGGCTGGACCAAAGCTGTGGAACGCTCTGCCCCCCCCCCCGCGTCAAATCAGCTCCCTCGCTTAAGACCCACTTTTATTCTCTGGCTTTTAACACCGCGTGAGTCGTGTGGTCCTCTGTGTTTTTATTTTTATTTTATTTATTTATTCATTTATTTTTCACAGGGACTGGCCTCCAGCTGGGACCCTGAGGAGCACAGGGACTGTCCTCCTGCTGGGACCCTGAGGAGCACAGGGACTGGCCTCCTGCTGGGACCCTGAGGAGCACAGGGACTGGCCTCCTGCTGGGACCCTGAGGAGCACAGGGACTGGCCTCCTGCTGGGACTCTGAGGAGCACAGGGACTGGCCTCCTGCTGGGACTCTGAGGAGCACAGGGACTGGCCTCCTGCTGGGACTCTGAGGAGCACAGGGACTGGCCTCCTGCTGGGACTCTGAGGAGCACAGGGACTGGCCTCCTGCTGGGACCCTGAGGAGCACAGGGACTGGCCTCCTGCTGGTCCCAGGAGTCAGGACTAAACATGGGGAGGCAGTGTTTCAGAATTAGTCTTCCTGAAAATGTGAGACAGCCTTCTACTCTGACAAAATGTACTTTCTTATCAAATTTAGCTGGTATGGTTCATATACACAGATGCGTTCAACAGAGAAGGTTACAATCTCGCCTCTCATCTTATTCATTGGGAAATTGCTCTAAAATACCGCTGTCAGACTGTACAATAAGTCACTTTAATGATCTACACTAGGACTTTAGCACCACCTGTGTGATCCTATCTACGCCAACTGTGACAAATCTGCCTTTTCAGATCAATAAAGTTGATCTAATCTTAAACAAAATCTCTCAATAAACCATTTCCTGTGGTTGACTCTGTGCCTTGAGCTGCCGTCTCACCTGTGTGTGTGTCTTTACTGGTAATTAGTGCCGCTCGGCTCCTCAGAGATCTCCGAGTGAGATCTTGGGGACTTCTTCTCAAATGCCTCCTCTTCGCGCCCCCTCGGATTTCACATTTCCTGACCCGGATTTGTGCAGCTATGATTAGGATTCCCGTCGGATTGGTTTCACAGGCTTCTCTCCGGCTCCGAGCTTCTCTGCTGGACGTGGAGCAGAAGCGGCAATCTCCGGCTAATTGAAGGAGCTCGGAAACTGGAGTCATAGGGAAAGAAGACGGCGGCATTCTCAACTTTAAAATTAAAATATCGTAGAAAAGTTCATTTACTTCTGTCACTCAATGGAGGACATAGACGTGTGCCAAGCTGTTGTTTATAATGTTGATGATGATGGTTTACAGTCCATTTTGTATAATATTCTAATTATCTGAGATGTTTTATGTGGGGTTTTTACAAGCTGTGCCTCAATTATCACCATATGCTCTTGAATGCAGCATATGGTTCTGTAGGTGAGAGCGAGAAATATGATTTAAAGTAAACACGGATTGTCAGTCAAGCTGAGAGGGAACTATCCTCTCCTCGCTCCCACTTTATCTGACTTCATTATGACTTCAGCTGTAGTCTGTTCATTGGATCTACAGACTACAGCCTCAGTCCTGGATCTACAGCCTCAGTCCTGGGTCTACAGCCTCAGTCCTGGATCTACAGCCTCAGTCCTGGGTCTACAGCCTCAGTCTTGGATCTACAGCCTCAGTCCTGGATCTACAGCCTCAGTCTTGGATCTACAGCCTCAGTCCTGGGTCTACAGCCTCAGTCCTGGATCTACAGCCTCAGTCCTGGATCTACAGCCTCAGTCCTGGATCTACAGCCTCAGTCCTGGGTCTACAGCCTCAGTCCTGGGTCTACAGCCTCAGTCCTGGGTCTACAGCCTCAGTCCTGGATCTACAGCCTCAGTCCTGGATCTACAGCCTCAGTCCTGGGTCTACAGCCTCAGTCCTAGGTCTACAGCCTCAGTCCTGGATCTACAGCCTCAGTCCTGGATCTACAGCCTCAGTCCTGGGTCTACAGCCTCAGTCCTGGATCTACAGCCTCAGTCCAAAGTTAAGTTAAAGCATATTCTAAATCAGCCTCCAGGGGTCACCTCAGCCGCCATTTTGATCATTTCCCAGGTCTCTTTCACCTTTGTTTTGCCTTGTACCAGGTCCAAACTCACATAACTGATGACTTATTTGACAACAGAGATATTGAGTGGACGTGTAGCATGTTGTTGGCCCTCTGCTGACCCGTGGTGCGTTCGTGGACAGCTGAAAGGGTCTGAAATGTGAGCTCCAATAGAAGGCCAGTCTCTGATTTGTTTGGACACGGTTTGTTTGTGTCTAATCAAAGGCAGATGAACGTTAGAAGAACCCGGTTTGGACCTGGGTGATGTTTGTTCTGCTCTGTCATGGCCCGTTTTTATCCAACCCGGTCAGAGCTAATGTGACAACTTCAAACAATCAGCGTTTATCTGTATAGCACTGTTTGTGTACGAGGCAAATCAAAATGCTTCATAAAGTATTTCAAAATGTAATACAGATACAATTATATTAAGTATCGGGTATATTCACTGCAAAAAGTGCAAAAATCTATCTTAAAAAAGCAGTCTGTGAAAATGTGGCCAAAAGTGGTACTGCAGCCTCTCCCACTCTCCCTGACTCAGGTTGCCAGATATGCAGATGAATCCAGCTGGGACCATAACAGCTGAATAGACAAGAGTTTTGTCAACAACAAATCTATAACCAACACCTTTTTCACAAAGATAGAAATCCTGCTTTTATTCCTTGTTTTGTCGTTAATGATTTGAGAATCATAACGAGACCTTTTTTAGTTCTGCGCCACATGGTACTTTACCAGTGAGATTAGCTCCACGCGGTGAGTTCTGGCGCCCGGATCACAGACTTTCTGATTGGAGAAACGGTGGAGGGCGGGACATCGAAATGAAAACAATAACAAGATTTAGGGGCTGTAATTTGAAACCACTCTCTGAACTACTGTCATCAATTAAAGAAGAATTGCAAAAGAACATGATTTATTAATGAGAGAGACAGAGAGAGAGAGAGACCAGAGTTCTTTTAACAGTTTAACAATACTTTTAACAATATTTTCATTAATGTGTGTTTTTATTATTTCAGTGCAGGATTTCCGTCCCGTCAAATGTTGGTGTGCCGCACTTTATAACTTTAAAAAGAACACTGTTTTTATGGCTGTTCCGATCCTACACATGTTATCATAAAGTTATAAAGTGCGGCACACCAACATTTGACGGGACGGAAATCCTGCACTGAAATAATAAAAACACACATTAATGAAAATATTGTTAAAAGTATTGTTAAACTGTTAAAGAACTCGTGGTCTCTCTCTCTCTCTGTCTCTCTCATTAATAAATCATGTTCTTTTGCAATTCTTCTTAATTGATGACAGTATGTTCAGAGAGTGGTTTCAAATTACAGCCCCTAAATCTTGTTATTGTTTTCATTTCGATTGTCCCGCCCTCCACCGTTTCTCCAATCAGAAAGTCTGTGATCCGGGCGCCAGAACTCACCGCGTGGAGCTAATCTCACTGGTATAAGTACCATGTGGCGCAGAACTTAAATAAAGGTCTCGTTATGATTCTCAAATCATTAACGACAAAACAAGGAATAAAACCAGGATTTCTATCTTTGTGAAAAAGGTGTTGGTTATAGATTTGTTGTTGACAAAAACTCTTGTCTATTCAGCTGTTATGGTCCCAGCTGGATTCATCTGCATATCTGGCAACCTGAGTCAGGGAGAGTGGGAGAGGCTGCAGTACCACTTTTGGCCACATTTTCACAGAATGCTTTTTTAAGATAGATTTTTGCCAAATTTGATCATGTTTTGACTTATTTTTCATCACTTTTTGCAGTGAATATACCCGATACTTAATATAATTGTATCTGTATTACATTTTGAAATACTTTATGAAGCATTTTGATTTGCCTCGTACACAAACAGGTGCTATACAGATAAACGCTGATTGTTTGAAGTTGTCACATTAGCTCTGACCGGGTTGGATAAAAACGGGCCATGACAGAGCAGAACAAACATCACCCAGGTCCAAACCGGGTTCTTCTAACGTTCATCTGCCTTTGATTAGACACAAACAAACCGTGTCCAAACAAATCAGAGACTGGCCTTCTATTGGAGCTCACATTTCTAGACCCTTTCAGCTGTCCACGAACGCACCACGGGTCAGCAGAGGGCCAACAACATGCTACACGTCCACTCAATATCTCTGTTGTCAAATAAGTCATCAGTTATGTGAGTTTGGACCTGGTACAAGGCAAAACAAAGGTGAAAGAGACCTGGGAAATGATCAAAATGGCGGCTGAGGTGAGCCCCTGGAGGCTGATTTAGAATATGCTTTAACTTAACTTTGGACTGAGGCTGTAGATCCAGGACTGAGGCTGTAGACCCAGGACTGAGGCTGTAGATCCAGGACTGAGGCTGTAGATCCAGGACTGAGGCTGTAGACCTAGGACTGAGGCTGTAGACCCAGGACTGAGGCTGTAGATCCAGGACTGAGGCTGTAGATCCAGGACTGAGGCTGTAGACCCAGGACTGAGGCTGTAGACCCAGGACTGAGGCTGTAGACCCAGGACTGAGGCTGTAGATCCAGGACTGAGGCTGTAGATCCAGGACTGAGGCTGTAGATCCAGGACTGAGGCTGTAGACCCAGGACTGAGGCTGTAGATCCAAGACTGAGGCTGTAGATCCAGGACTGAGGCTGTAGATCCAAGACTGAGGCTGTAGACCCAGGACTGAGGCTGTAGATCCAGGACTGAGGCTGTAGACCCAGGACTGAGGCTGTAGATCCAGGACTGAGGCTGTAGTCTGTAGATCCAATGAACAGACTACAGCTGAAGTCATAATGAAGTCAGATAAAGTGGGAGCGAGGAGAGGATAGTTCCCTCTCAGCTTGACTGACATCCGTGTTTACTTTAAATCATATTTCTCGCTCTCACCTACAGAACCATATGCTGCATTCAAGAGCATATGGTGATAATTGAGGCACAGCTTGTAAAAACCCCACATAAAACATCTCAGATAATTAGAATATTATACAAAATGGACTGTAAACCATCATCATCAACATTATAAACAACAGCTTGGCACACGTCTATGTCCTCCATTGAGTGACAGAAGTAAATGAACTTTTCTACGATATTTTAATTTTAAAGTTGAGAATGCCGCCGTCTTCTTTCCCTATGACTCCAGTTTCCGAGCTCCTTCAATTAGCCGGAGATTGCCGCTTCTGCTCCCACGTCCAGCAGAGAAGCTCGGAGCCGGAGAGAAGCCTGTGAAACCAATCCGACGGGAATCCTAATCATAGCTGCACAAATCCGGGTCAGGAAATGTGAAATCCGAGGGGGCGCGAAGAGGAGGCATTTGAGAAGAAGTCCCCAAGATCTCACTCGGAGATCTCTGAGGAGCCGAGCGGCACTAATTACCAGTAAAGACACACACACAGGTGAGACGGCAGCTCAAGGCACAGAGTCAACCACAGGAAATGGTTTATTGAGAGATTTTGTTTAAGATTAGATCAACTTTATTGATCTGAAAAGGCAGATTTGTCACAGTTGGCGTAGATAGGATCACACAGGTGGGTGCTAAAGTCCTAGTGTAGATCATTAAAGTGACTTATTGTACAGTCTGACAGCGGTATTTTAGAGCAATTTCCCAATGAATAAGATGAGAGGCGAGATTGTAACCTTCTCTGTTGAACGCATCTGTGTATATGAACCATACCAGCTAAATTTGATAAGAAAGTACATTTTGTCAGAGTAGAAGGCTGTCTCACATTTTCAGGAAGACTAATTCTGAAACACTGCCTCCCCATGTTTAGTCCTGACTCCTGGGACCAGCAGGAGGCCAGTCCCTGTGCTCCTCAGGGTCCCAGCAGGAGGCCAGTCCCTGTGCTCCTCAGAGTCCCAGCAGGAGGCCAGTCCCTGTGCTCCTCAGAGTCCCAGCAGGAGGCCAGTCCCTGTGCTCCTCAGAGTCCCAGCAGGAGGCCAGTCCCTGTGCTCCTCAGAGTCCCAGCAGGAGGCCAGTCCCTGTGCTCCTCAGGGTCCAGCAGGAGGCCAGTCCCTGTGCTCCTCAGGGTCCCAGCAGGAGGCCAGTCCCTGTGCTCCTCAGGGTCCCAGCAGGAGGACAGTCCCTGTGCTCCTCAGGGTCCCAGCTGGAGGCCAGTCCCTGTGAAAAATAAATGAATAAATAAATAAAATAAAAATAAAAACACAGAGGACCACACGACTCACGCGGTGTTAAAAGCCAGAGAATAAAAGTGGGTCTTAAGCGAGGGAGCTGATTTGACGCGGGGGGGGGGGCAGAGCGTTCCACAGCTTTGGTCCAGCCCCAGAGAAGGCCCTGTCCCCCCGGGTTTTAAGCCTCGTCTTAGGCACCTCGAGCTGGAGCCGGCCCTCGGACCTCAGCGCGCGGGGCGGGTGATACATTTGGATGAGGTCCGAGATGTAAGGAGGGGCCAGTCCGTTCAAAGCTTTAAAAACAAACAATAAAATCTTAAAATCAATTCTAAAATTAACAGGAAGCCAGTGCAAGGACAGGAGTCATGTGGTCGCGCTTTTTTGGTTCCTGTTAAAAGCCGTGCCGCAAAGTTCTGGACCAACTGTAGAGCAGGAGTCTGGGTCGTGAGTCACAGCCCACAGCCATGTTCCACTGAGCTCATGACCCAAGTTTGGTTATTTGGGACCGGCTGCCGTTTTCCAGCGCATTCAAAAGTAAAAATATATAGTTAAGCATATTTGTTTAATGAAGTGACCTTGAAGAATGTAAAAAAAACAAGTCGAACAATTCACACGCTTAATTACTACTATCTCTAACTCTCAACACAATATAAAAACTGTTCATATCCTTATCCCCCTCCCCTGCGGAGTCGTATATAAAATGCCAAAATAATATAAAATTCTTTATTGTGTCCAAAGGGGGTCATTCTAATTTTAGTGTTGTGCAAATTCAAATGTAGAAATAATAGCGCTTTATAACATCAAGCAGATCTACTCTTTAAGATAATAGATCATATAATAGTAATAATAGAATAGAATGAAATAGTCTGGAGCTATAATATCATTGGATTCAAGGAGCTATAGGTTGAAGGGTCGCTAAGAAGAGGTTTTGTCAGAATAAACAATAGTAATAATAGTTAGACTAGTGAATAATCATCCATCCATCCATTCATTTTCTTTCCCTTAATCCATTTCTGGGTCGGGGGGGGGGGGTCGGGGGGGGGGGGGGTGGCAGTCAGAGCTGCACCCAGTCCACAGAGCACCAGCCCCTCACTGTATCCTCATCCGCAGGTGGTGAGTCCACAGGAGTGAAATAAGTATCAATAAGGTCAAATTGTTCTAATAACTAAAGTAAAAAGGAATCAAATAGAGTCAGATTTAGATGTTTCTGTTTTCCACATCTGTAGGAACTAGTGCAGATGTGTTTATAGAGAGTAGTATTAAAATGCAGACATAGAACGACAGGCTTTAACACAATTTTAAATCTAAAAATAGCTCAAATATAACATTGCTCTTGATGCAACCTCTGAGCTGCTCCATTGGAGAACAGGTTAAATGTTATTGTTTATTACAAACAGCTGATGTATTTACACATATTAAGTTTGGGACAACTCTTTAAACAGCTATAAGCAGCGGACAGAAGCCATGAATGTGCTTTTGTTTATTAAATAATTAATTTCATAGCCATATAATCGTAGAGAACGGTTTTAAAATAGTTCTCTTCCTCCCGCTCCCTTTCAGGCAAATTGAATAGATTCATGTCTTTAATATTGGAGAACGACTGTGTTGTTTTTGGAATTGTCTGAGATACAATACATAAAATAGTGATTTGCAGAACAAGAACCGGCCAATGAAAAATCATCTATTGCCAATGCAATTGTTACAATCAGAACTCACAAATTGGGAATATGCTTTGGCTCAAACTACAACCAAGATTTGGAGTCACAATAGAGTATAAAATAGATAGATGCTTTCAAAAATAGAGATTATTTTTAGACAGGGCTAATATCAAGCGGTAAAAGGACCATTTCCTTCATAATATGTCCAAAAGTATTTACTTCAAAAGTAGATAAAGTTCATACTTGTCAAATTCACTTGTTTCAAACATAGGTGAATGTTGACAATGCAAAAAGTTAAT